>PVKE010012172.1:0-38825 GCA_004027555.1 Craseonycteris thonglongyai
TTTTTTTATCTATTTCTTGAAAGAATGACTGTTGGATTTTGATGGTAATGGCATTGAATCTGTATATTGCTTTGGGGAGTATGGCCATTTTAACTATGTTAATTCTTCCAATCCATGAACCTGGAATGTCTTTCCATTTCTTTGTGTCCTCTTTAATTTCTTTTAAGAGTGTCTTATAGTTTTCAGTGTATAAGTCCTTCACATTCTATGTTAGATTTATTCCTAGGTATTTCATTTTTTTGTTTGCAATGGCAAAGGAAATGGATCTTCTTGTCTCTATTTCTGAAGTTTCATTGTTGGCATACAATAATGCAGTTGATTTTGAGACATTGATTTTGTATCCTGCATCTCTGCTGTATTTGTCTATTATTTGTAATAGATTTCTGATAGAGTCTTTAGAGTTTTCTATATACAGGATCATGTCATCTGCAAAGAGTGACAGTTTAACTTCTTCTCTCCCGATTCTAATACCTTTTATTGCTTTCTCTTGTCTGATTACTCTGGCTAGAACTTCTAGTACTATGTTGAACAGCAGTGGTGACAGGGGTCATTCCTGTCTTGTTCCTGATTTTAGGAAAATAGGCTTCAGCTTTTCCCCACTCAGTATAATATTTGCTGAGGGTTTGTCATATATGGCCTTAATTAAGTTGAGGTTCTTTCTTCAATTCCCAATTTCTTCACTGTTTTTATCATAAATGGATGTCGTATCCTGTCGAATGCATTTTCTGCATCGATTGAGATAATCATGTGGTTTTTATCCTTTGTTTGGTTTATGTGCTGGATTACATTGATTGATTTGCATATGTTGAACCATCCTTGTGCCCCTGGGATGAATCCCACTTGGTCATGGTGAATAATCTTTTTAATGCATTGTTGTATTCTGTTAGCTAAAATTTTATTTAAGACTTTTGCATCAGTGTTCATCAATGAGATTGGCCTACAGTTTTCCTTTTTGGTATTGTCTTTCCCGGGTTTTGGTATTAGGGTGATATTAGCTTCATAGAAAGAGTTGGGTAGTACTGCCTCCTCTTGAATATTCTGGAGTAGTTTGAGGAGGATGGGTGTTAGTTCTTCTTTGAATGACTGGTAGAAATCATTGGTAAAGCCATCTGGTCCAAGCCTTTTGCCTTTGAGCAATTTTTGGATAATTGTTTCAAGTTCTGTACTGTTGATTGGTCTATTGAGGTTATCCAAATCTTCTTGGTTCAGTTTATGTAAACTATATGTTTCTAAAAATTTGTCCATTTCCTCTAGGTTGTCAAATTTGTTGGCATAGAGTCTTTCATAATAATCTCTAATGAATGTTTGCATTTCTGCAGCATCAGTTGTAATCTCTCCCCTATCGTCCTGTATTCTGGAAATATGAGATTTTTCTCTCTGCTCTTTGGTGAGCCTAGCCAGTGGTTTGTCAATTTTATTGAGTTTTTCAAAGAACCATCTCTTTGTCGTGTTAATTTTATCTACTGTTTTTCTATTCTGAATTTCATTAAGTTCTGCTTTGGTTTTTATTAATTCTTTTCTTCTGCTGGCTTTGGGGGACCTCTGTTCTTCTTTTTCTAGCTCTATAAGATGAGATGTGAGGGTGTTTACTTGTAGTTTTTCTTGTTTCTTGAGATAGGACTGTAATAATATAAATTTCCCTGTTAATACTGCTTTTGCTGTGTCCCAGAAATTCTGGTATGTCGTGTTTTCATTGTCATTTGTTTCTACAAAATTTTTAATCTCTTGTTTAATTTCCTCTTTTATCCAGCTATTTTTTAATAGCATGTTGTTCAATCTCCACGTATATGTGGTTCTCTCTGCACTTGATCTTTTGCAATTGATCTCAAGTTTCAACGCTTTGTGGTCTGAGAATACACTTGGTATGATTTGGATGCCCTTAAATTTGGTGAGGTTGGATTTACATCCCAGGATATGGTCTATCCTTGAAAATGTTCCATGTGCACTAGAGTAATATGTATAGCCATGTGTTGTAGGATGGAATGACCTGTAAATGTCAATTATATCCGTTTCCTGTAATGTATCATTTAAAGCTGCAATATCTTTTATTTATCTTCTGCTTGGATGATCTGTCCAATGTTGTCAGGTGGTGTTTAAATCCCCTACTATAATTGTATTTTTGTCAAATTTTCCTTTTAGTTCTGTTAGTAGTTGCTTTAGAAATTTTGGTGCTTCCTAATTCAGAGCATATATATTAATGAGTGTGATGTTTTCTTGTTGTATTGTCCCTTTTATCAAGATGTAATGTCCATCTTTATGTTTTATTATTTTTTTTATCCTGATGTCTTTTTCATCAGAAATCAGTATGGCCACTCTAGCTTTTCTCTGACTGCCATTTGCCTGGAGTATTGTTTTCCATCCTTTTACCCTGAGTCTATGTTTGTCCCTGTGGCTGAGGTGTGTCTCTTCTAGGCAGCATATGGTTGGATTTTGTTTTTTAATCCAGTCTGCTACCCTGTGCCTCTTTATTGGTGAATTCAGTCCATTTACATTCAGGATGATGATTGATAGATGAGGATATTCTGTATCCATTTCTTCTTTTCTTTTTATTTTTTTGTTGTCCCAACATTTCTCCATTTATTTTGATTTCTGGATTCAGGTCGGATAGCCTCCTTTAGTATTTCTTGGAGTGCCGGTTTTGAGCTGGAGAATTCCCTCAGCTTCTGTATATCTGTAAAGGCCTTAATTCCTCTTTCATATCTAAAGGTTAATTTTGCTGGATTGTTTATTCTTGGCTGGAAATTTCTCTCTTTTAATATTTTGAAAATTGGGCACCACGTCTTCCTGACTTGCAGAGTTTCTGCTGAGAAGTCTGGTGACAGCCTGATAGGTTTTCCTTTGAAAGTTATGTTTTCTTTTTCCCTGGCAGCCTTGAAAATTTTTTCTTTGTCATTGATTTTTGTCATCTTCAGAACAACGTGCCTTGAAAACGATCTGCTAGGGTCTAGAATGTTAGGGCTTCTACCTTCCTCTTGGATTTGGGGCTGTAATTCCTTCCACAGGTTAGGGAAATTTTCATCTACTATTTGTTTTAGTAGACTTTGAGAAGATTTTATCTCGCTTCCTTCTGGTACCCCTATTATTCTAATATTGTTCTTTTTGATGGACTCAGAAAGTTCTTGTAGGCCTTTTCATTTCTCTTGATTTTCCTTTCCCTTTCTACTTCCCTCTGTGACATTCCCATATTTGTATCTTCAATTTCACTCATCCTTTCCTCTAGCTGGAGCCCTGTTTCCTATGCTGGTCAGTTTATTTTTCAGCTCTCCCATGATGCCTTCCATTTCAAGGAGTTTCTTTTGGTTCTGCTCTAGCATCTCAATTTTGTTGGTAAAGTACTCATTTTGCTCAGAAAATTTCTTGTTGAGGTCATTTAACTGTGTCTGGGCACTTTGCCAGCATTGAGTGAGCTCTCTGAGTGTCTTGATTAATGCAATCCTGAATTCTGTTTCACTTAGATTTGATTCCAAGTGAGCAAGGTTTTTTACTAAAGACTGCCCCTGATCTTCTGGAGGGTCTTTGGTTTCTGAGGTGTGCATTGTGTTTGATGTGGTTCTTTTTGCTTTACGTATGAGTCTGTTTTCTCTCTGGGGGGTTGCCTATCAGATGGGCTTCTCTCTTTTTTTCTTTTGGGCTCAGTTGTGGGAGAAGGAGATTTTGGGAGAGGGTTGGTGGAAGCAGACAGCTTCTGTGTCCTGGGGCACTTCAGGTTGCTGTCTTAGTTGTTAGATAGCAGGGTAGTAAATGTGTAGCCAGGGGTGGGGGCATGTGACTAGGAGCTAGGGCAGGCCTGAGACACAATAACAGATTTCTCTTTCAGCAGGGGGGCTGGTGGTGCAGTGCGAGCGGGGCACAGGAGTTCTGGTCTTTCTCTCCTCTGCCTGGCTGCCCCTCCTTCAATCATATTTGTAAGCCACGCCCGCAGGGCAGCACTTGAATGGGATGGGGCTTGGCAGAGGCCCTGATTGGCCACGTAGTCCCATGCACTGGCAATGACACCGCGGCAACCTGATCAGCAGCTCAGTTGCGCGTGTGAGCTGCAACGCCCCAGAGGTCCGGTGGGCGGGAGCCTAAAAGCCCAGTTGCGCACTTGTGAGCTGGTAGCAGTGCTGCAGTGGCCCGGTGGGTAGGGCGCTGAAAGTGTAGTTGTGCACTTGGGCACTGGCAGCGGTGCTGCAGCGGCCTGGTGAGCAGGACACCAAAAGCCCAATTGCACGCTGGCAAGCAAGCAGCGGTGTCGCAGCGGCCCATTGGGTGGGGCGCCGAAAGCCCAGTTGCGTGCTGGCAGCAGTGCCCTGGTGGCCTGGTGGGCTGGGCGCCAAAAGCCCGGGTGCGTGCACGCTGCCGTGCCGCAGAGGCCTAGTGGGCGGGGTGCCAAAAGCCCTGTGTGCACAGGCCGTAGCTCGGGTGGCAGCCGCTCTACGCTCCCGGCTCTGTTGAGACTGCTGGATTCACTCTAAGCACGTCTAATGCAGTTATGCCCACTCAAGCCCCAGCCCTCACTCCAAGAGCCGTGTCTTCAGAAGGTGCTCCTTCACAGTCAATCTCCTCCATAAATCAGGGGTGCTGAGCTGTTGTGGGTTGGTGTCCTGCTCTCACCCCGCCCTCCGGGAAGTGCAGCCACCCTGCTCCACAGTCCCTGTTCCACTTTAGGCTCTGTGATCTGAGTAGGGCACTGTGTGCTACCCCTTGAGTTCAGATGTTAAATTGTCCACAGTCTTGTGGAGATTCCATGCTCCCTAGGTATCAGCTTCCAGCCTGCCCTCGATTCAGCTCCACTTTGACCATAGTCCCCCAATCCCCCTTTGTTTTTGCCAGCCTCGGGCCGTGCTCCAAGTCTCTGTCCTCGAACCATTGGTTCCCGTTCCCTTTCCCGCTCTCCACTTTTGTCTCTAAACTTTGTGTGTTGTTCTGCATTGTGTGGTTCTTTTAGTTCAGGTTTTTTCTCAGCGTTTCTCCTGTGGATTCCCCTCTGTTCACAAGGCCCTTTCCCAGGCAGTTATTGGAGTTCTCCTCTCATGCCGCCATCTTTGATCTCTCCAACCCTGTATTTAGCAGCACAAACAACCATTTTCCTAGTTCACTTTTAAGTTTACAAGGTATATTGGCTTAAGCATTACTCACAAAAAAACACAGATTGTAAACAAGCATATACGCATCAAATTTTTGTTAGTTTGTAGAAGATGAACTTTAATGGCTACTATAGGGGAAAACAGTTTCCAAAAAAGATTTGGTGGGGAGTGAATCTTCATTTGAGTCAGCTCCTTCTGAGAAATATTTTACAAATATGTGTGGCTTGATGAAAGGCCTTAAATGTTAGATATCATTGAGATTTTATATGTTCGATATAATTGGGATTTATAGACAGAAGGAATAACAATCCAGCTGTGGAAAAAACAAACAAACAAAAAAAACCCTCAAAATAAATACACTCAAACCTAAACTTGAAGCAGATTTCTCAATCAAAATAGAAACTAACTTAAAAATTGGGCAAAGTACTGGTCACTTTGATCAGTACTAATTATGTGAGCAAATTTGGAATTGAGCAAAGGCAGTTTTTTCTTTTTCTTCTGATTGTTTGCATTCCATGTAATTGAATTAAGCATATAAAATAACTTGCACTCATACTTCTGAGGGTGTGGCTATCAGTTTTAAAAAGTCACAACTTCTAAATCACACATGAACAGTGTGATTACCAAGCCTTTCTGCTTTGAGGACCTCAGAGCAAGGTTATAGAGCTTGATAGTCCAGTGAAATACGAAGATATGCATGGGTGATTTATTTCTCTAGATAAATGTAGAACTTTCTATAATCTCAGACTCAAGAGTTCTACTATTGCTTCCTGACACTCATCAGTATATAAAATTTATTTTCTGAAACAGAATACAAATAGCAATATTATTAGTTATTGTCCAAAAAAGTTGCTGGTCCTTCTTGTATTTAATGAACTTATTTTAGAAATATTAATATTATTATTTAGTTATTACATTTACATTGGTTTATGATGTAGGCAAGATCCTGTTCCTATAGCCTTTGACTGTTTGGGAAATGCTTCTACATTTATTATCTCATTAGATCCTCAGATTTATCCTTTGAAGTAACTCTCGTTCACATTTAACAGATGAGGAAAATTAAGCTCAGAATATTGACTTGTCCAACCTCATAAGTTCTTTTTTTTTTTTAAGATTTATTTTATTGTTTTTGACAGAGAAGAGAGACAGAGAGAAGGGGGAGGGCTCAGAGCAGTCTCGATAGCTGCATGTCATCAGTTGTTGACATGGTTTCATTCCACACAGGGGGGTGGGGACCAGTCAGGGTGGAAACTGCCCCCCCTTGAACCCAAGAGGCTGAACTGGGGGGTGAGAACCAAACTGGGGGCCTCCTGCATGGGAAGCACAACCCAGTTTAGAATGTGGGTCCACACAGGCTGGGGCCAAGATTCCATCCTCAGTCTCCAGGGCTGCAAAAAGCAAGCACTTAACCTGCTGAGCCATCCAGGCTTCCCCCTCATAAGTTCTTATCAAGGAGGAGTGTCTAAACTTTTGGCTTACGTGTACCATATTAGAAGAAGACTTGTCTTGGGCCACACACAAAATATACTAACACTAACAATAGCTGATGAGCTAAAAAAATTTGGGAGAATCTCCTGCTCAGCAGGTTGAGTGCTCTTATTGCAACTCTGTGTCTGAGGATTCAGTCCTGCTCCTGGTCCCTATCCCAGCCCTGGCCCATAGGGACCAGTGTGCTAAACTGGGGTGTGCTTCCCACCCCAGTTTGGTTCCCACTAGGGCAAGCTTTCCATATGGGAGGCCCCCATTTCGGCTTCTACTCAGGAGGTGCCTCTCATGTGGGAGGCCCTCTGTCCTGTTCCTGCCCTGTGCAGCTCCCACCCACCTGTGTGGAACAAAACCATGTTGAGAACTGACTACAACTATGGAGACTTCTCTGGGCCCTCCTCCTTCTCTCTCTCTGTCAAAAACAACAAAATCTTCAAATAAAATTGCACAGGAAACTCATCATATTTTTAAAAAGATTATGAATTTGTGTTGGGCTACATTCAAAGTTGTCCTGGGCTACAAGCAGCCCATTGACCATGGACTGGATGAGCTTGCTGTAGAGGCAGAAACTTAAAAATTCCATGGTCCTGGCCATTAGCTTACAAAAGAAATTATACTGAAATATCTGTTAGAATCCAGAGAATAATCATACTGTGTATTTCTAGAAGTTCATAAATCAAATTGTAAAGCACTACACAGAAATCTTAAGAACAGGTTTAAATAATAATAATTTTAATGAGTTTTTTTTAATTATTTTATTTTTTATTGTTAAATATTATGGGGTGGCATTGATTGGTAACATTCAGATAGTTTCCAGATGTACAAGTCCCCATCACATCATTCTTGCATTGCACCATGTGCCCACCACCCAGAATCAGCCTCCCTTCCATCACCATACATCTGGTGCCCACTCACACCTCCCCCCACCACGCTCCCTCCCCCCACCTGCCCCCTCTCCAGGTAACCAACAAACCATTGAATGTGTCCATAATGCTGGTACCCTCTCCCACCTCCCCTGCCTCTCGCCTTCCCCCCTCTTCCCCTTCTCTCAGGCAAACACCAAGCTATTGAGTGTGTCCATAGGTCTCCATGTCTTTGTTACTTTCGCTTTTATATTCCACCTATAAGTGAGGTCATATGTTTCCTGGTTCTTTCAGTCTGAATTATTTTACTTAATAAGACGGTCTTTCGGTCCATCCATATTTCCAGAAATGACTGTATTTCATCATTTCTTGTCTCTGAGTAGTATTCCATTGTGTAATTGTACCACATCTTCTTTATCCAGTCATCTATCAAAGGGCATTTTGGTTGTTTCCATGTGCTGGCCACTGTGAACACCGCTGCAATGAACATGCGGGTACAAACATCTTTAAAGATTGTTTTCAAGTTTTTTGGGTAGATGCCCAGTAGAGGGATGGCTGGTACGTATGGTAATTCCATTCGTAATTTTTTGAGGCATCTCCATACAGCCTTCCATAGTGGTTGTACCAGTTTACATTCCCACCAGCAGTGTATGAGGGTTCCTTTTTCTCCACAGCCTCTCCAGCACTTGTTATCCCTTGTCTTGTTGATTATAGCCATTCTAACAGGTATAAGATGGTATCTCATTGTGGTTTTTATTTGCATCTCCCTAATTGCTAGTGAAGTGAAGCATTTTTTCATATATCTGTTGGCCATATGTATGTCTTCATGAGAGAAGTGTCTGTTAAGGTCATCTGCCCATTTTTTAATTGGATTGCTTGTTTTTTTCTTGTTGAGTTGTACAAGTTCTTTGTATATTTTTGATATTAGCCCTTATCAGAGGCATTATTTGCAAATATTTTCTCCCAGTTGGTTGGTTGCCTCTTAGCTTTATTGATGGTTTCCTTTGCAGTACAGTAGCTTTTTAGCTTGATAAAGTCCCATTCATTTATTTGTGCTTTTACTTCCCTTGCCATTGAAGTCAGATTCATAAAGTCCTCCTTGAATCCTAGGTCTATAAGTTTAGTGCCAATGTTTTCTTCTATGCAATTTATTGTTTCCTTTCTTATTTGGAGGTCTTTAATACATTTTTAGTTAATTTTGGTATATGGTGAGAGATCACAATTCACATTCAGCCTTTTGCATGTGGTTATCCAGTTTTCCCAGCACCATTTACTGAAGAGGCTTTCTTTTTCCCACTGTATATTTTTCGCTCCTTTATCAAAAATAATCTGCCCATAAATTTGTGGGTTTATTTCTGGGTTTTCAATTCTGTTCCATTGTGCCTTTTTTTTTTTTTTTTTTTTTTTTTTTTTTTTTTTTTTTTTTTTTTTTTTTTTTTTTTTTTTTTTTTTTTTTTTTTTGCCAGTATCAAGCTGTTTTGATTACTGAGGCTTTGTAGTACATATAAAAGTCAGGCAGTGAGATGCCCCCAGCTTTATCCTTCTTTCTTAGGATAGCGTTTGCAATTCGTGGTCTTTTGTGGTTTCATACAAATTTGATGATTTCTTAATCTATTTCTTGAAAGAATGACTGTGGCATTTTGATGGGAATGGCACTGAGTCTGTATATTGCTTTGGGGAGTATGGCCATTTTAACTATGTTAATTCTCCCAATCCATGAACATGAAATGTCTTTCCATTTCTTTGTGTCTTCTTTAATTTTTTTTAAGAGTGTCTTATAATTTTCCGTGTATAAATCCTTCATGTTCTTTGTTAGATTTATTCCTAGGTATTTCATTTTTTTGTTTGCTATGGCAAAGGGAATAGATCTTTTTATCTCTCTTTCTGAAGTTCCATTGTTGACATACAAAAATGCAGTTGATTTTGAGACATTGATTTTGTAGCCTGCAACTTTACTGTATTTGTCTATTATTTGTAATAAATTTCTGATAGAGTCTCTAGAGTTTTCTATATACAGGATTATGTCATCTGCAAAGAGTGACAGTTTAACTTCTTCTCTCCCAATTCTAATAACTTTTATTCCTTTCTCTTGTCTGATTGCTCTGGCTAGAACTTCTAGAACTATGTTGAACAGCAGTGGTGGCAGGGGGCATCCCTGTCTTGTTCCTGATTTTAGGAAAAGAGGCTTTAGCATTTCCCCATTCAGTGTAATATTTGCTGAGGGTTTGTCATATATGGCCTTTATTATGTTGAAATATTTTCCTTCAATTCCCATTTTGTTCAGTGTTTTTATCATAAATGGGTGTTGTATCTTGTCAAATGCATTTTCTGCATTGATTGAGATAATCATGTGGTTTTTATCCTTTGTTTGGTTTATGTGCTGGATTACTTTGATGGATTTGCATATGTTGAATCATCCTTGTGCCCCTGGAATGAATCACACTTGGTCATGGTGAATAATCTTTTTAATGCATTGTTGTATTCTGTTAGCTAGAATATTATTTAAGATTTTTGCATCGGTGTTCATCAGTGAGATTGCCCTATAGTTTTCTTTTTTGGTATTGTCTTTCCCGGGTTTTGGTATTAGGGTGATATTAGCTTCATAGAAAGAGTTGGGTAGTACTGCCTCCTCTTGAATTTTCTGGAGTAGTTTGAGAAAATGGGCGTTAGTTCTTCTTTGAAACATTGGTAGAATTCATTGCTTAAGCCACCTGGTCCAGGTCTTTTGCCTTTGGACAATTTTTGGATAATTGTTTCAAGCTCTGTTTTGTTGATTGATCTGTTTAGGTTATCCAAATCTTGGTTCAGTTTAGGTAAACTATATGGTTCTAGAAATTTGTCCATTCCCTCTAGGTTGTCAAATTTGTTGGCATAGAGTCTTTTATAATATTCTCTTATAATTGTTTGTATTTCAGTAGCATCAGTTGTAATCTCTCCCCTATCATCCCGTATTCTGGAAATATGAGATTTTTCTCTCTGCTCTTTGGTGAGCCTAGCCAGTGATTTGTTAATTTTATTGAGTTTTTCAAAGAACCAGCTCTTTGTGGCGTTAATTTTATCTATTGTTTTTCTATTCTGAATTTCATTAAGTTCTGCTTTGATTTTTGTTAATTCTATTCTTCAGCTGGCTTTGGGGGACCTCTGTTCTTCTTTTTCTAGCTCTATAAGATGAGATGTGGGGGTGTTTACTTGTAGTTTTTCTTGTTTCTTGAGATAGGCCTGTAATTATATAAATTTCCCTCTTAATACTGCTTTTGCTGTGTCCCAAAAATTCTGGTATGTCGTGTTTTTATTGTCATTAGTTTCTACACATTTTTTAATCTCTTGTTTAATTTCCTCTTTGATCCAGCTATTTTTTTAATAGCATGTTGTTCAATCTCCACGTATATGTGGTTCTCTCTGCACTTGATCTTTTGCAATTGATCTCAAGTTTCAACGCTTTGTGGTCCTAGAATGTGTTTGGTATCATTTGGATGCCCTTAAATTTGGTGAGGTTGGATTTCAGTCCCAGGATATGGTCTATCCTTGAAAATGTTCCATGTGCACTAGAGTAAAATATATAGCCCTTTGTTGTAGGATGGAATGACCTGTAAATGTCAATTATATCCATTTCCTGCAATGTATCATTTAAAGCTGCAATTTCCTTATTTATCTTCTACTTGGATGATCTGTCCAATGTTGTCAGGTGGTGTTTAAATCCCCTACTATAATTGTGTTTTTGTCAAAATCTCCTTTTAGTTTTGTTAGCGGTTGCTTTATAAATTTTGGTGCATCCTGATTGGGGGCATATATATTGATGAGTGTCATGTTTTCTTGTTGTATTGTCTCTTTTATCAAGATGTAATGTCCATCTTTATGTCTTTTTTTAAATTTTTTTATCCTGATGTCTTTTTCATCAGAAATCAGTATGGCCACTCTAGCTTTTCTCTGACTGCTATTTGCCTGGAGTATTATTTTCCATCTTTTTACTCTGAGTCTATGTCTGTTCCTGTGGCTGAGGTGTGTCTCTTGTAGGCCGTATATGGTTGGATTTTGTTTTTTGATCCAGTCTGCTACCCTGTGCCTCTTTATTGGTGAATTCAGTCCATTTACATTCAGGGTAATGATTGATTTATGAGAATATCTTGTATCCATTTCTTCTTTCCCTTTTATTTTTTTGTTATCCCAACTTTTCTCCATTTATTTTCATTTCTTGATTCAGGTCGAATAGCCTCTTTCAGTATTTCTTGGAGTGCCTGTTTTGAGCTTGAGAATTTCCTCAGCTTCTGTATATCTGTAAAGGCCTTAATTCCTCCTTCATATCTAAAAGTTAATTTTGATGGATAGTTAATTCTTGGCTGGAAATTTCTCTCTTTTAATATTTTGAAGATTGGGCTCCACTCTCTCCTGGCTTTCAGAGTTTCTGCTGAGAAGTCTGGTGACAGCCTGATAGGTTTTCCTTTGAAAGTTATATTTTGTTTTTTCTTGGCTGCCTTGTAGATTCTTTCTATGTCTTTGGTTTTTGTCATCCTCAGAACAATGTTCCTTGGAGAAGACCTGCTAGGGTCTAGGAAGTTGGGGCTCGTGTTTTTCTCTTGGATTTGAGGCAATAATTCTTTCTATAGGCTAGGAAAATTTTCATCCACTATTTGTTTTAGTAGACTCTGAGAAGATTTCATCTCGCTTCCTTCTGGTACCCCCATTATTCTAATATTGTTCTTTCTGATGGAGTCAGAGAGTTCTTTTAGGGCTCTCTCATTTCTCTTGATTCTCCTTTCCCTTTCTTCTTCCCTCTGTGACATATCCATGTTTCTATATTCGATTTCACTCATTCTTTCCTCTAGCTGGTCAGCGCTGTTTCCCAGGCAGGTCAGTTCTTTTTTCATCTCTCCCATGATTCCCTTCATTTCAAGGAGTTCCTTTTGGTTCTTCTCTAACTTCTCAATTTTATTGGCAAAGTACTCAGTTTGCTTAGAAAATTTCTTGTTGAGGTCATTTAACTGTGTCTGGGTACTTTGCCAGCATTGAGTGAGGTCTCTGAGTGCCTTGATTATTGAAGTTCTGAATTCTGTTTCACTTAGATTTGATTCCAAGTGTGCAAGCTCCTTTACTAAAGAAAGTCCCTGATCTTCTGGAGGGGCTTTGGATTCTGAGGTGTGCCATATGTGTGATGTGGTTCTTTTTCCTCTGTGCATGAGTATGCTTTCCCACTGGGGGTTTTCCTATCAGGTGGGTTTCTCAGTTGTGGGAGGAGGAGATTTTGGAAGAGGGTTGGGGGAAGCTGTCAGTTCTGTGCCTTGGGGCTGTTCCTTAGGTTGCAGTTTTAGCCGTAAGAAGGCAGGGTAGTGAAGTTGTGGTTCCGGGGGTGGGGGGCATGTGGGTTGATGTTAGGGCGGGCCTGAGACACAATAGCAGATTTGTCTGTGCGCAGGAAGGCTGGTGGTTCAGTGCCAGCAGGGCTAGAAGCTTGGACTTTCTCCCCCTAACCGTGTCTTTGAGAGCTTAGGCTTTTTGCTTCTAATCATGTCTGCTGGCAGCAGCTCCACAGTTGTGTGCAAGGGCGGGGTGAGCCGGCAGAAGCTTGGCAGTCATGCTCAAGGGCAGGGCGAGCCACTCTGGCTTTCTCCCTTTAATCACGTCTGCAAGTCTGTAAGCCAGCTGGGCTTGGCTTGGCCGAGGCTGGGCCAGCAGCCTCACTAGGCCGGCAACTCTGCAGAGTTCCTAAGATCGCTGGATTCACTCTGAGCATGTCTAGTGTAGCCGCGACCCTCACTCTGCGAGCCCTGTTTTCAGAAGGCACTCCCTCACAGTCAATCTTCTCCGTAAATTGGGGTGTCAAGCCGCTGTGGGCTGATTTCCTCCTCTCTCCCCACCCGCTGGGAAGTGCAGCTGCCCTGCTCCACAGTCCCTGTTCCACTTTAGGCTCCATGATCTGATTAGAGCTCTGCATGCAGCCCTTTGGGTTGAGATGTTAAATTGTCCACATTCTTGTGGGGCTTCTGCGCTCCTTAGGTTTTTGCTTCCAGACCACCTTCAAGCCAGCTCCACTTTGACCATGGTCCCCCAATCCCCCTTTGTTTTTACGAGCCCCAGGCCGCGCTCTGCATTCCTGTCCCCGAACTGCTCCTTCCCCTACCCTCTGCTGCTCTCCCTCTTTTTCTCTAACCTTTGGGTGTTGTTCTGTGTTGTGTGGTTCTCTCAGAAGAGGGTGCCTCTCAGGGTTTTCCCTGTGGAGTACCCTTTGTTCATAAGTCTCTTTCCAGGCATTTATCTGGGTTCTCCTCTCATGCTGCCATCTTTCTTCTTACTGAGCTTTTTAATGAATGGGATCTATCCTGGGAATTAAGTAGATTATGTTCTATTTAAATATTAATTAATTAATTAATTAATTTATGTAAGTATTTATTTAGTCTTCTCCCACGGATGTGGGTGTTGGGTATAAAGTGGAAGAAGTGGACAGAGCTCTTCAGGGACATCTGTAGCCAGTCCTTCATCTTTGGGTAAGTACTGAACCCAGAAATTTTTCTCAGTAGAGATGGTAGAAAAATAAGAGAAACATAGCCCATAGGAAAAAAATTATAAGATTTTTATTATAATGACTAGTTTATCAGGACTAAACCCAGAGTGTGTCAGGTTCGTCTTTACCATGGTAATGGCTGAGCTGGTAATACGAATTCTTCCTAGGTTAGTAACATTTGGTTGACATGCATCAATTTTTAAAACTATGAATGATAAAGTACTATTGCTGTGGAGTATTGAAGGTGAGAGAGAAGAAACAAAAGGAATTTGTTACACAAATCCTTTTATATTTATATTATTATTCTTTTTTTGTTACACAAATTTATTTCCAAATGTCCTCAACTATAACTCCAAAATAATCATTTAGATAGTTCCACAAAGAATTTATAAACAAACATATCTGCAGTGTTAATTTTTAAATGGGAGAGTTAAGAAGGTAAAAGGCAGACATTAACTCTTAAGAAGTGAGGAGTGGCTGTACAGCTCTGATTCAAAAGTATTAGATCCTTTCACCCAGGAGAAGCCTCACACTGGGAGGACGAACTAAGGGTTTGCTAATTTAGTCCAAATTCAAATCTCAGTTCACTGCTTAGAAGATACAGTTTTTCCTTATTATTTGCAGAGTCTGTATTTGCAAATTGCCTAGTTGCTACAATTTGTTTGTAGCCCCCAAGCTCATGACACTTTTGTAATCATACACAGATATGTGCAGGGCACTTAAAACTATAAGTTTCCCATTGTGCACATTCCCAGCTGAGGGAATGCAAGGTAACATTCACTTACTTGTTTAAGCTCTCATCCTGTATACATGTGTACTTTTCATGATCTATATAGTGTCACAATTTTTTTGTATTTTGTGTATTTTGTTGATTTTTCTGTTTAAAATAAGTACCAAGCATAGTGCTAAAATGGCTATTGTTCCTAAGCACAAAAAGGTGTCATAAATTGTGAAGAAAATGAGTGTTTAAGTCACCTTTATTCAGGCATGAGTTAATGAATTGACAGTATATAAGGATGGTATCTTTAAAGGTAAACTCATAAAACAAGGTTATATATTGATCAGTTGATGAAAATGTTGCTACCATAGATTCACAGGAATCTAACCTATATTTCCCCTAAGAGCAATAATTAAGAATTTACTAATTCAGTATTTGCATTGACTTTATAGAACATGTAATTAGAGCAAATAATGAGATTAAACTATAGTCTTTGCTTCTGGTACCCAGAAGTATCAATCAGATAAAGGTAAAAAAAACTTTTATTGTTTCTTAGCTCTGCAGAAATTATAACTACAACCCAAAATTGTGAATATAGTTGTAGGTTTCAAATAAAGCATATTTTAAACATATGTAACCTCAGGTATATATATGCCTATAGATTTTTAGACATACTTTGTTTCTTTAATAGTTATACAACAGCTTGGAAAGCAATTTATTTGAGTGAAATATTTCACAATGATGTGAAAGGATACTGTCATTAAATAAAATAAAGCTCCAATAACCATGTCTAAGCTATGTCTTTAAATAAAATCTGTATTATAATAGAGCTGGTATGATTGAAATATAACCCCAATGAGTATTTTTTATTATTATTGTTTTTGACAGAGTTATATATATATATATATATAGAGAGAGAGAGACAGAGAGATAACTGAACTGGGGGCACTCCCCAGTTCAGCCTATGGGTCTGCACGGGCCTGGGCCGGGATTCGATTCTTGGTCCCCGATGCTGCAAAGTGAGCGCTTAACCCATTGAGCCATCCCAGCTTCCCCCAATGAGTATTTTTATTTACATTATTTCTTATTGCTGAATAATAATATTTTGCATTTGTAATACTTCTGTGGTTTTGAAATCCATTTATGCATGTTAGATCAGTTCGTTCTTCAGGAAGTGGACAGAAATTCAGGTACTACCACCACAATTTAGCTAATGGGAACAGTGATATTCTAAGAGTTAAATGACAAGTCTATAGTAACAAAATACAAATTTGTCATTATTGAGATTAAAATTTGGAAGACCTCAGATAGTGTCTTATGTTTTTTCCCTGTGTTGCCAGTGCAAAGCTAATTTTTAGCATTGTGAAATTTTTACCACACTTTATCTTATCAATAAAGACTGCTTGAAAGTGTCCTAAATAGCTGATTATTAAAAGTTTTTTCTTTTTAATTCAACATACCTACATTTCAAACAAAGATGTTAAGATCACACATTTTATTTAACATTTTCTTCTGACTCAGATATTCATTATATTGTGTCTGTGACATAAGAAATATTTAAGTAACCTTTGTCTTATCACTCCATGCTACTTTTCTTAATTACATAGTAAATCCTGGATTGGGCAGTGAATATTTAAGTTTGGGAAGTGTGTAAGTCTGGTTTACATCTCATACCAAAGAACATTCAGTTTTGTTTTGTTTTTTTAAGATCTATTTATTTAATTATTTATTTAGTTTTGACGAGAGAGAGAGAGAGAGAGAGAGAGAGAGAGAGAGAGAGAGAGAGATACAGAGACAGAGAGAACTGAACTGGGAGAGCTCCCAGTTCAGCACATGGTTCCGCACGGGCTGGGGCCGGGATTTGATACTCGGTCCCCGGTACTGCAAAGTGAGCGCTTAACCCCCCGAGCCATCCCGGCTTCCCCAGAACATTCAGTTTTATGATGAACAGGAAAATAAATCTTTAAGATAAGGCAAATGTGACTGCCATAGAAATGATCTCTTGAAAACTTGCTATCCTGTCACCCGTGAACTGAAAAAAAAAATGTAGCTGTTGTTGGTTTGGTAGCTATAATATTTTTAAAATGGGAATAAAATCATTCCTCTTTGCAAGGGTGTATATGGTGGCACTTACTCATATTTGCTTGTACTTGGCAGGTAATTTTATTTTACATGGATTCAACAGTTAGTGAGCAGCACAGATGTTCATGACAGCAAAGGGAGGACAAACTGGGCCTCATCAAAAAGGGAGCATATGGGAATAAATAGAACACGTGATTATTAGGTTACAGAGTGCTATAAGAAATAAAAACCTAACGAATGAAAAAGCTGGATAAGAAAGAAGGAAGATCAAGTGGAAACTTATATCAAGTAAAGACAAATTATCTGCCAAAATTTCAACATCTCATGAAATACTTTTTAGGATTCCATTCTTCTTTACCATCCTTCTCCACCCTAACATAAAAGAGAGCTTAAGACTTCAAAGATTGAGTTTAGTGTTCAGACTTTACAAATTTCAGTATAAAACGGAAAGTAACAAAGAAGCAATATCTCATGGACACAATCAGTAGTTTGGTGGTTACCTCAGGGTAAAGGGGAAGGTTGGTGAAAGATCAGGAGTGGATAGGGAGGGAGTTGGGAGTGGGCATCAAATATACGGTGATGGAGGGAGAGCTGATTCTAAGTGGTGAGCACATAATGCAATGCATAGATGATGTAATGTAGAATTGTACACCTGGAAACTATGTAAGTTTTACCAACCAATATCACCTAATAAACTTAACAATAAAAAAAAGAAAGAAAAGATTTCTCAGCAGTTTAAGTAGATCAGAGAGTTTATAAAGCTAAGACACAAATATTTATTTTCATAACATTTTTCAAGAGACAACACAAATTTATCTCAATAAATAAAGCTTGTTTTTGCTACACCCATATTGATAAACCCGTACTGCTGTAGAAATTTTTGTCAGTGGTTAAAGAGGTAGAGGGATGTATATATAACTTGCTGTGAGTTTTCTGGGACATGAAATCATTTTTCTTCATCAGTATTTTAAATGATATGATCAGAGCTAGAGATGACCCTGCTCACAAACTCAGCATGGTACAAAACGGTAACCAAATGATGTGCATGCATAATTAGGTTGCTTTTAGAGACCGTCTGCAACACTGTTGTTCTGTAAGAGTCATTGTGTTGTAATTACTGCAGATTTTTTTGTGTTGTTTTGAACCCTTTAATACCATAAAATACCCCATCAAATTTAGAGTATTAAAAGTGCTACTTATACTCACTGAAGATTATAAATGGCTTATGTTCAGTCAACATGAAGCTGATATTATTAAGGAACATTCTGTCCTTTAAATTAAATAAAAAACACGAAAGAAAGAAAAGACTATCACCATCCTTGAAAGAAAAAAAAATAGATGTGAAATATTTTTAATATCACAATATAATTAAAATTTTCTGACTTACAATGAAATAGGTCCTATGAATAAGGCAGGTAAGACTTTGCTTCAAGCACTCCATTGACGATTAGTGATCAGCCTCCAGAGGCCTCATCTGTGAATGTTTATTCACATCACAATTAAGTACAGTAAAGGTCTTGTCTTGAAAACAGCTGTTTTTTCTCCTTGGACACTAAAAGACATTCTTTATTTTAGAGATATATAGCTTTACCCAGTAGACAAATTCTTAAGGAGTTATTTTTTTAATTTAATAAAAACATTTGTAAGCACTAAAAAGACCACTCAATGTAAAACTATGGTCAATTGTAATTGCTTTTTGATAGATAGAGCTAGATGTTCAGATACTGCATTTATGTAAAGCAAAGTGGATCCTACGCAAACTCTTAGTGAAAGAGTTAAACCTGTTTTCTCAAATGCCTAATTTATCACAGGGTTACCTTATCTTAGGCATTGAGAGCTTTTGGTTCAACATGTACATATTTCTCAAGTACAATTTAAGGACTGAGATTGAGGCCTAGAACTCACTGTTGAGTATAGTAATGACCTGGACTCACCAAGAGGGAGAGACATAAATATTATCTCATATTTTTAATAAGGATGAAAGTCCATATATCATTAACAATGCATCCTTCTATGTCTTGAAAACCCTCAGTGATGACACTAGATCCCTGCTTAATATTCTGCATGTGTGAACTAATTTGGGTTGAGGTTTCATTAAGGTGAGACATTCAAAATAAGACTCTTCCTTTATGTGAAGACGTTTCTTAAAAAGGCTTACTTTATGTGACTTATCCTGCAAGTTGTGCCAACATACTTTGCATAGTCATTTACACATACCTCATATGATAGAAGACTAAATGGTCATTTTCATACCATTTTCTAATCATATTGATTCTCCATCTTTTTATTTTTTATTGTTAAATTTATTGGGGTGACATTGATTGATATCAATTACATTGTTTCCAGGTGTACAAATCTGCATTATATCATCTATACATTGCATTATGTGCTCACCACCCAGAATCAGCTCACTTTCCGTCACCGTATGTTTCATTCCCTCTCCGTACTCTCTCCCACACCCCCGCCCGCCCTATCTCTCCCACCCTTCTCCCCGCTAATCCTCAGGTAACCACTAAACTATTAACTGTGTCCATGAGTCTTTGTTTCTTTGTTCCTTTCATTTTGCATAGTCATTTACACGTACCTCATATGATAGATAGAAGACTAAATGGTCATTTTCATAACATTTTCTAATCATATTGATTCTCTATCTTTTAAATTTGTTTTTATTTAAAAAAAATCAGTCTCAGTTCTGGTCAACTGGAGAAGGAGGGAACTGAATAAATCTTTTGTAACTGTTTTATATCTCCACAAATTATCAAACGTAGTTAAAACAAATTAAGAAGGTATTACTGAGGTGAGGAGTAGTTTTGATGAGAGGAAAAATAATGATACTGATAATAGGATCCAGTTTCTCTGATGTCACATTGTCTGTATGGATGATACATCCTTCCTTAAAAGAGAAATAATTTGTTCAATTGGCTGAAAGACTAAATCTGCTCCAAGTAGAGTAACAGGCATATGCTAAGTTGTCTTGAGAGTATAGAGAGATGCCTGTGCACCAATGACTGAATACAGAGTATGTTAAAGTGCATAGAACTTGTATGGAATTATTTCACATGGAGAATGACAATGCCATGCATGACCATGTATTACCTAACGTTGATACGTGGGGTGAAATAAGAGCCAAATCTCTGTTTAATAGTCTCCAAATCTGCCCTGTAACAAAATGAATTTCATTTTGGGAGATGAAACTCTAATATAACATTAAGCATATTTGCCCTAAAGTCATAATATGAGGAGCTTATGGAAATATCTAAGATAGATCATTTTTCAGAAGACAGGAAGACAGGAAAGACTACCCTGACTCTTACTATGTATTAGAAAGGCATCTGGCCTCCAAGGCAACCATTTTGACCTTTCTCTTAAGTGCTGTCTAATTTTTTAAAAGCCATTAAAGGTGCTAACTAGGGAAGTTGGGATGGCTCAGCAGGTTAAGCACTCGCTTTGCAGTCCTGGAGCTCAAGGATCGAATCCCAGCCCTGGCCCATGTGGACCCATATGCTGAACTGGGGTGTG
Organism: Craseonycteris thonglongyai; assembly: GCA_004027555.1. Taxonomy (NCBI): domain Eukaryota; kingdom Metazoa; phylum Chordata; class Mammalia; order Chiroptera; family Craseonycteridae; genus Craseonycteris; species Craseonycteris thonglongyai. The sequence continues at coordinate 20,233 of PVKE010012172.1, forward strand.
CCCCCAGTTCAGGTCTTGCTGGGGCCCGTGCTGGAGGCTTCTGGCTCAGTTTCTGCCCTGCCCAGCCCCGTGCCCACCTGTGAAGTGAAACTATATGGAAAACTAATGCTGTCAACTATGGAGACTGCTCTGGGCCCTCCCCCTTCTCTCTGTCTCTCTCTGTCTCTCTGTCTCTCTGTCAAAAAACAATAAAAATAAATCTTAAATGTGCCAAAATGCAAATTGTATAAAATATTTAAATTTGTGTCCTCACTTTGTAAAGGTAAATTAATGAATTCATCAATCAAAACCCTGAACTTCTGAAAACCCATAATTTACTCTTGTTGTAATCTAGGAAGAGAGAAGTAGCCTTTCATTAGATAGCTCCACAGAAATGTGATTAACCTTTGCTTTTGATGGGGCAGGTTCGGCAGGATAGAGTAAGATGATAGATAAGATACACACACACACACTCTGATGCACAATCCTACAAGTCTTTCCCTTCCCAGGTTATTATGAGGATCAAAATTTGAAAATGCTTATGAATTATAAATTACTCTGAAAATATAAAGTGTCACAATAGTTGTTTTTAGATAGATAATTGATTGGTAGGTAGATGGATTGGATAGAGAGATTGATTAATCTATTTACCAATCAATAGAGGCAGACAGACATCAAAATGTTAACAAATATCATATTATGTTGCATTATCTAATATTTTTAATTAACATGTTTTACTATGAAATAAAACAAAATAAAATAATAATGTTCTATTATTTTATTAATAGGTACACATAAATGATCCACACATATCATGCCAATGGTGGTATATATTCAAACATAAAATTTGTAACATGTGGTCCGACAAAATAAAGTGCTTACATGGAAAAAATGAGTCAGAATACTTGGAGCCAAGACTGCCCATAACATAGGTTTTATTTCATTGAAGAAAGCAGAGAATGTAACTATCTCTTCATAAAATTGAAGTGTGTAGATTAAATTGAGATACGTTATTAACTCTTTCCTACCTTCCAACTCCTATAGTATCCTAATTCAGGCCAGACTTACCTTGTTTTCCACATTAGTTCTTAACAAACCTCCAACTCTCTCTCCTTTGCTTAATGAACTCAAAAGTTCATTTATATCTGGTGATTTTAGCCCATGTTAAGGCTTAACAAGAGCTAAGGAGGGCAAAAACAGTTTGTATCACATGAATCATCTAATACTATACAAAAAGGACAGATTTACTCTTTCAATTTTTATAAGTTATTACTCCCTTAATTAATTTTACTTCCACAGGTGCAAAAAGATGTTACCATTTCACAGAGAAGAAAAGAATCCAATTTAAATGGGATATGTCATTACACTGAGAAAAAATGAAGATGCCTCGTTTGATACAAAGAACCCATATACTCTCATGGTTCTGATTTATTCCTAGTTTTTTTTGTTTGTTTATTTGTTTTTGTCTCGCTCATTAAGGAATTCTCTTAGCTATTAGTGTTTGTGCATATATATATGTTTGCGTGCACATCATGTGCTAGAATAGAATTATGTAAAATTTAAGTCTTTTTAAAATACAAATATAGTTTATATTTCCATGTAAACATTTGTTTGACTAAGCACCCAGGATGCATGCATTATCTAAATTATTTTGCTTTAGAAGGAAATAATTAAGGTTAGAGTTTCAGCATGTTCCTCTTTCTTTGAATATATCCTTTCTCCAAATGATTATGTGTTTAGTAAAAATATTTGAGTTTTGCATGAATGGAAATATTTTAATAAATCATGGTATCAGATGGTTCCTTAAAAAAAAATCCTGGATAGCCAAGAAATATCTATCTATTCATTGATGGATATATAAATATACATATATAAAATACTACAGAAACATTATACATATTTATTAATGTTATCAGCACTATTTTGTGTGTGTGTGTGAATATAACTATGTGATAAATTATACATTGGAAAGTTCCTAGAATCATTCTCATTTATGTCTTGTCCCACATATACTCTTGTTCTCTAATTGTTTTGTTTTGGGGACAGGTATTTTATGGAAAACTATGTTGTTTCTGCTTTGTGTTGATTAAAACTTTTGTCTTTTTGTTGTAATAGGTTCCTGCACATTGGCTTAAAATGCAACAGAACTGTTTTTCTCAGTGAACAAGTAGTGAACAAACATGAGACCATGTAGGTGAACCTTTATGGTTTCTTTCTCACAAAAAAAAAAGAGAAAGAAAAGAAAAAAATATATATTGTTAGTTTTATTATACCTCATAATTGCTCAAACAAAAATGGTAACAGTGCCGTGAGTAGTGGGTTTGGCTACCAAGACAGTTTCATATAGTAATAAAATTTACCCCCTCTAGGAGGGCTATGAACTGCTAATTAGCGTCTATGACCTAATATTCTCTAGCAACTAAAAGTAATAGCAGTAATTTCCAGTTTTATGCAGAGTACATGTCTTCAATATTACCAGAATTTCGGTTTCATTTGTAATTAACTGCAAGCAATTATTACAGTCATAGGTAATAAAATAAAAAAAATTATGTTTGTAAAACTTACATGTCATGCTGACTGACTGGAATTCTTCAAAAGCTCTGAGGTTATGTATCTAACAATTAAAATTTTCTTTCTGTATACACTGGTATCACTCTTAATTTTAATTTGTAACTTTTGATTTCTTGCTTAATTCTTTGTTGTTTGCTTGAAACAAGTATTTATTAGATTGTGTTTTTAGTTCATGGATACAAAAAACATATAAAATCTATTAAGTAGGGGAAGAAGTCATGCTATCAGCTGGTAATGTGTTTCAAGAGGTTAGTGCAAATTTCTTAGGTGGGGATATGTTATGCATTGGAAGAACAGCTTATGAGGTTGAAATAAATAATTTTATTTGAAGTTTTCTCATGAAAGTTATACTTCAGTGAATGTCAATAGAATTGTTCTATAAAAATTAAAAATAACATTTGAGATAATATTTTTCTGTTAAGGAAAGGGGTAAAACCTTATTTATCGAGAACTGTGAACTGCAATTTTCTATGAGTGATAATTTCCCAGATAATTTGCCATTTAATCATTAAAAATTAATTTTTATTTATTTGTGAGGAGAGAAAGAGAGGAAAGAGAGAGAGAAAGAAATATATATATATATATATATAGAGAGAGAGAGAGAGAGAGAGAAAGAAGGAAAGGCCCAGAGCAGTATGTACAGTTGTGCAAATTTAGCTCTTATGTTGTTTCATTCCACGCAGGTGGACATGGGCTGTGAGGGGCAGGAACTGAACTGAGGATCTCCTGCACGGGAGATGAGAACTTTGGTCATCAAACCATCTTGGTAGTTACCAGTTGCATGGTAGTTCATCATGTAAATTTGCACATATTGGGGCTGGAAATCAAACCCTGGACCTTGTGGTTGTGAGGCAAGCATTCAACCACTGAGTTGTCCCAGCATTTCCCAAAATCTATTTTAAATATTTTTGATAGACGTTTTCTGAAAAAAATAAATGAATTCCATGCTTTGCTTTATATTATTTCTCAAGGACCCACTGAAGTTCTGGAGAACTCTCTTCTGTACAACATATTAGATTATATGTGTGTAGTTGGGGTGTTAATCTCTACTCACCACATCAAGAACAGCTCTATTTGTCTGCCTTACATACTGTGCTGGGTTTCCACTTTGAATTCCACCCAAATAACTTATTTATAGTTCAACCCTAGCCTTAAAATATTTTCTACCTTAGAATATAGAATATACATATAATTTAATGTTTTATTGATTAAGCAGGTTCACCATTATGCACATCATTTATTATACTGTCGAAAAGTAGTATAATTAACACTTTAAATTTGCACAGTGAATAATTTCAGAAATCTGTGCTTTTCTTGTTAATATTTTTTGTTTCTTCCTTTACAGACAGCTGCAACTTAAACTTACCAACATAGCTTTAAATTATCTCTGTCTCTGCCTCTCACTTATTATAAAACCAGAGAAGAAGTGAAGGTGGCCAAGGATAACCATATCATAAAATTCAATGAATCCTAATGTGGTGACACTAAAGCACATTGTCAAAATATCAAATGCTCTAAAACTGAAAAGCATTGCTATTAAACAGAACTTGAATAACCAGTAGGGAATACTGTAATGCAAATTTATGTTCAAACTGTAGAAGAGCTTATTCAAGGTTTAGTAGTAGTGATAATCATGATATATTGATAACAAAAATTGTTTACCATGTGTTCTGTGCCAGTCCCTGTGCTAGCTTATTTTATACAGCATTTAAATTAATGACATCTATAATACTAATAGTCAGGTATTATAAGATCAGCAATATTATTTTTATGATATGTTAGAAAATTTAGATTTTGTTTGTATAACTTAAAAATGAATACACAGATATTAGGGAAAGGAGTTTGGGATCACATGCCTGTTTGGATTTAAAACTTGTGAATATAACTACCAATCTTTTTTTCTTCCAGTATGGTAGAATATAAGAGAAGGAAGCATTATCCACAACAATCAAGTTCAACTTCCTAGTTTTATAATTGAAAATGCTCAAGATCATCATGGTGAAAAAATGTGACATTCTTGCATCCAACCTCCTCCTTCCAAGGCAGAGAACTTCTTCTTAATTACCTTGAATATGAAGGCTTTACTCTCTAGCCCTAATTCTCTGCTCCCATGTCAGGACTAGAAACTGCTCTTTCTGAAATCAGCAGAGTCCTGCTCGTTGCCAAATGTGATACTCTTACCAGTTCTCAGTTATTTGCTTGATATGTGGGAGTAGTTCACAGAGTAGACCATCCTCTTTATTATTTACATGTTGTATACTTTTGTTTTCTTACCTCTTGACCATAGTTAATGCTGCTTTGCCTATTTTACTGCCTGGCAAGCTCCCTCAAAAGTTGGTAATTTAAGATTACAACTAAATTACAGAACAACCATCATTGAGAATTGCCTGAAGCCTAGCTGAACCAGAGCCCTACAACTAAAGATTTAGAGAAGAAGCCATTTCTAGACTGGTGGGGGAGGGGGGGGGCTGGCAGAGATGCAGAATGGGCTGTCTTCACATCTGTGTGTGATCATTAAACATTGGAAAAGAGACCTCAGCTGAGAGGTCCGAGCCCCACACCAGGATCTCCAGCCCAGGTTTCTATTGCAATGGAGAAAAGTCCCCACAACTTCTGGCTGTGAAAAGCAGTGGAGATTGTGGCTGCGTGAGACCAGAGTGGACAAAGTCCTCTTAAAGGACCCAATGGATTCCCTTGCTCTGAGCTCCAGCTGGGGCAGCAGCTTGAACGGTTCCAGGCACGTATAGGGCGAAACTGAGTTGGCTGGCTTCAGAGCAAGGGCTAGATGGTCAACTTTCCCCCAGATGGAGTAGCTAAGCAAAAGACAATGTTTCTTTGTTGAGCCCTCACTTTTCCCAGCATGCAGACTCAGGGGTCCCACCATATCTGAGTTTCCATCAACCTGGCTAATACCTTTCTTTTTGCCCCAGTAATTCCTTGAGACTCTGCCCCACCCAACTTAGGTGATACCAATGGCTTTTTCATACAAACGGCCTGTCTTGGTTTGTACTGCAGAATTTCCCAAAATTTCTCAAAGGTTCACAAAACCCAAACAAGTAGCATCCAACGTCAACATGCCCTATTCCCCTTTCTGAGCAACAGCTGGCCTTGTTTGTGGCTTGTCCTCTTGAGGCACCTTTGAGTCCAGGGAAGGTGGCAGCCATCTGTGGATCATTTTGTGGCTAATGCCAGGTGGCCCCTGGAAAGGGCATAAGATGGGGCTAAAATGGTCTACACCAGGGCCCTTCCCAAGAGGCCCCGCTAAAGAGATTCCTGCTTTGTATTGTGAGCTCTTGCACAACAGCTCCTCTACTGTGGTCATGACCAGTTTTCACATCCAATCGGTCCTAGGTTTAATCCCTTTCATTGATGTGCAAATAGCAACCAAGGCTCAACTATGGCAGGCAGGCATACAAAAACTACACAAGGGACACGCTGAAGCTTTCCTAAGGTGACCATGGAGACTGCCACTGGGCTCCACATGACAACTATTATATAACATCACTATACTATGACTGTGAGGCACAGAAACACAAGAAGGCAGGCAAAATGGGAAGTCAAAGAAACATGTTCCAAATAAAACAACAAAGCTCCAGAAAATGAACTAAACAAAATGGAAATAAGCCATCTACCAGAAACAGAGTTCAAAATACTGGGTATAAGGATTCTTAGTGGTCTTCAAGATAACTTCAACAAAGAGGTAGGAAACATAAAAATGGAGATAGAAAACATTTTTTAATTCAGAAATGAAGACTATAATAACTGAGATAAATAATACCTTAAAGGAAACAACAGTAGATTAGATAAAGCAAAGAAGTGAATCAGTGATTTAGAATATAAAGTAGCAGAAAACCCAATCAGAAGAGCAAAAAAAAAAAAAAAAAGAGAATTGTTTAAGGAGCCTCTGAGACAACATTAAGTATACCAACATTTGCATCATAGGGTACCAGAAAGAGAAGAGAGAAATCAAAGAATTAAAAGCCTATTTGAAAGAAATAATGAAAGAAAACTTTCTCAACCTGGTTAAGGAAATAGATATATAAGTCCAGGAAGTGCAAGAGTCTCAAAGGAGATGAACCTAAAGAGGCCCACACCAAGACACATCACAATTAAAATGCCAAAGGTTAAAGACTAAGACAAAACCTTAAAAGCAGAGGGGAAAAAAGAAAAGGAGCTAGTGACTTACAAGGAAGCTCCCATAAGACTGTTAGCTGATGTCTCAACAGAAATGTTGCAGGACTGGCGTTGCCAGGATGGCTCAGGGGTTAAGTACTTGCTTTTCAGCCTCTCAGTCTGGGGAATGAGTCATGATCCCAGCCCAGCCCTGGCCCATGCGAACCCATGTGCTAAACTGGGGCACACTTCCCATGTGGTAGAGCTCTGTCCCAGTCCCCGCCCTGTGCAGCCCTACATCCAAGTGTGTGGAATGAAACTATGTAAAAAACTAATGGTGTGAAGCTATAGAAACTTCTCTAGGCCCTCTCCCTTCTCTCTCTCTCTCTCTCTCTCTCTCTCTCTCTCTGTCAAACAATAAAAATGAAAAAAGAGGAAACATTGCAAGACAGAAAGAATTGGCTGAAAATATTTAAAGTGATGAAAAGCAAGGACCTACAGCCAAGATTATGGTACCGAGCAAAGGGTATAATTTAGAATCAAAGAACAGATAAACAACTTCTCAGAGAAGAAAAATCTAAAAAAGTTAATCCACTAACCAATATTACAAGGAATCTTAGAGGGACTGCTTTAAGGCATAAAATAAAATAAAATTAATAAAATAATAATATAAAAAACAAAATGGCAATAACTCCATATCTATCAACAATTACCTTAATTATAAGTGAATTAAATGCTCCAATCTAAAGATAGAGTGGCTAGATTAATAAGAAAACAAGACCTTTATATATGTTGCCTACAAGATACCTACTTCAGATCAAAAGACACACATATACTGTAAGTAATTGTAAAAAAAGCATTTCATGAAAACAGGAACAAACAAACTCAGAAAGCAGGGGTAGCAATATTTGTATCAGACAAAATAGACTTTAAAACAAAGGTTATAATAAAAGATAAAGAAGGACCTGGGTATTCACCTGAAGAAACCTAAAATACTACTTTGAGGGGACAGCTTTATGCATATGTTCATTACAACCTTGTTTACAATGGCCAAGATGTGGAGGTAGTCTGGGTGTCCATTGATGGGGAAAAGGTGAAAGGGATTAAGAGGTTCAAATTTTCATGTTAAAACAAATAAGTGATGGGGTATAGTGAATAGCATAAGGAATATAGTCAATAATATTTTGACATCATTGTAGAGTATCAGATGGTTGCTGGACTTAGGCAATCACTTCTTTAGATATATCAGTATTGAATAACTGTGGTGTTATAATATAATATTGTTTATTAACCATATTTTAATAAAAATATTTTAAAAAGAGAAAAAAGACATCTCAAATAACCTAAGGAATTAATGTATATTTAGATAATATGTAACAACTAATAATACAATCCATGATATTATGACTTTTCTTATATGAGTACTTATATTTGTCCCTAGTTACTACCATTGAAAGAGAGAAGATACTCATTTAATTGGAGAATTGATTTTATTATACAGTCTTTACTTCTTTCTGCATCTTTTCAATCATCTTAAATATCTCCCACCTCTAGATGACATTTTGATTTTATGTTATAATCTTAAATTTGATGTATTGGTTATGGCGGACTAGAACAGAGTGTTCATATGAATAGGGAGGCTTTGTCCAGACACAGGAGCAGAGGGTGCCAAAATTGATTATCAATGTATACTATGGATAAGTGAAGGGAAAGGACAGAACTATTGCTGTGTATTTGACAGATTGATTCTATATGATGATATACTCATCTTTTTCTTCTATGTTCATTAGTGGTTTTTGACTTATTTGTTACCTTATAAGTTTTCTTATCTGAGTCACAGAACATGAAAAATGATTTGAGTGACTACTTTCTCAATTCTATCAAGAATGGTATGTGATTGGTATATACTACTAGTATATACTAGTATATACTACATAAAATATACTAGTAAAATATAAAATATAAAATATACATAAAATATACTAGTAGCATATTGGTATATACTACTAGTATATACTGGTATATACTACATAAAAACTAATTCTATGCATACAATGGATAACTTAAAACATTAGTAATTAATTGTCCCCAGGTTAGAAAATACTAAAGGGGCTACCAGTATAGCTCAACAGGTTGAGTGCATGCCTTGCACCCATGAGGTTCAGGGATCGAATCCTGGTCCAGACCCATGCAAACCCATATGCTGAACTGTGGTACAACTGTAACCACAGGATGGTAATAAGGTTCTTACTTTCCATGTGTGAGTCCCCCAATTTAATTCCTGCTCCATGTGGCTCCACATCTACCTGTGTGCAATGAAGCTATGTCACAACTAAACTATGAAGACTATTCTTGGCTCTCCCCTTTTTTCTCTCTCTCTCTCCCTCTCACCTTCTCTCAAACAATAAAATAAATCTTAAAATAGAAAAGGACTGACATGGTCCAGTAAGTACCTCAAAAGCTGCCATAGGTGTAAGGGAGGACCCACAGTGCAGGATTCCAATCTTCTTTTTGTATGTCAACCAAATCAGGCTTACTTTCACAGGTATGTGTGCAACTATGTGTACATGTATACACATGCACATATTGTGTTTACACATCTAACACACATACACAATTCAGAATTTTTTGAAAAAAATTCTTCAATTTAATTTTTATTATTTTAAAGATTTATTTTATTGTGCTTCACAGAGAGAGACAGAGAAGGGGAAGAGCCCAGAGCAGTCTCCACAGCTGCACATCATTAGTTTTTGAAATGTTTTTGTTCCACACAGGTGGGACAGGGTGAGAACAGGGCTGAGGGCCTTCTGCATGGAAGATACGCCCCTGAGAGCTGTGGGCCAAACCAGGGGCCTCTCACATGGGAAACTCACCTTGGTGAGAACTGAACTGGGGCCACACACAATTTCAACATATGAGTCTTCACACACCAGGTTCAGGACCGGGACTCAATCCTGGAACCCCAGGGCTGCAAAGTGAGTACTTAACCTGCTGAGCCATCCCAGCATCCCCTTCAGTTTTAAAAATGATTAAAAATAACTCATTTAGGTTATTTTTCTCCTGACTTTTGAAGTTCATTTTCTATTTTTATATTCTTTACAAATTTATATTTATTATATGAGATAAATTCAAATGTTTCTATATATTTTGCTATTGATTCTTTTGTTCCCCCATGAAAATACAAAAATTACCTCTGATTATCTAAGAAAGCAAGGTGGAAAATAGAAAAACAAAAGTAACTTGAGATAAATAAAAACTAGATTGTGTAGTCAGTAAGGAAATAAGGCCTGTTATATTATGATTAACAGAATTATTAAATAAAGGTTGAATGTAAATTTACATTTTAATCTTAACTCCTGGATTAGAAAACATCTGCCCCATTAATCATGTACAAATTTCTTTAAATAATGTTTTCTTTTCTTTTGTTGTGTAATGAAATTAATATCATTTCAGCAAACCTGTAGTAATCTGTGTGAAGATCTTGTGAATTTTGTTTAGCAAAGCTTTCAGATATTTTAAAGCTATTTGAAGCAGGGTCTGCTTTTTGGCACAGATAATTTCAATGCCTTATTAACAATCACAAGAAAACACCTTTCTTAATGCAGGGCTTGAATTAAAAATCGGGACCTAGAAGCTAAATGAATGGAAAGTTTACATCATCCAAGAAATATTTATTTTCTCACATGACACATTTTACATAATTTATTTGCTTTAAATTGAGAAGCTCAATTATCAGGCCAATATCATATGTGGGGTGTGAAAAAAAATTATTATTATAAGAATCCTGGATCACATTTATTTTTTAAAAATTATGTGCTGAACATCTACTTATGTTAGGCACTAGGAAAAGAGGACGTAAGAGTGTAGGAGATGGACATGGTCATAGGGGCATTACAGTGCAGTGAAAGAACCAAGTTATTGAAAATAAGTGAAAAATTGCCATCACAAATTGTGATCTGTGCTAAAAGAGTATGTAGGATGAGATAAAGATGAATGGGACATGCTAATTTGTGCCTGGTTGGAAAGTATTCTTTGAGAAAGTGACATTTACACAGGGCCTCCTATTTTCAGTGTGCCTCAGGCAACTGAAGAAGGTCTGTCAGCCTGAAAACCATGTAGGGAGAGATGAAACATGGTATATTTCTGCAGAAATGTGTTGGGACCCTATCATAGAGGCAGGTGAAGTTATTGATGAAATAATTGGAGCTGATTTTTTATTTTTAAAGATGACTGCAGCATGAGAAACATGGTGGGCAAGGACAAAAAATGAAGGGTAATGGCTGTAACCCGGGTAGAGGAAGACATAGAATAGACAATTATGATATATAATTATAAAGCAGAATCAGTAGGACTTGATGATGAATTATGTGGGATGAACTGGAGGATGTTATAAGGGAAAGGTATAACTCTTAGGCTTATGACTTGAGAGAATAAGTGGATGATAATAACATTTACTGTGTAAACAAACAGTCACAGTTGGTTTAGTGGGAAAATTGAGAGTTCTATTTAGATGAGTTAAGCTTGAGATGCCTGTAAGACATCTAAAGGAGATATCAAGGAGGTAGACAAATACATAACCTAGAGTACTCTAGGTCTGAAACACAATTTTTTGTGTTATCACAGTAGAGATGAAACTTAAAACTGTAGACCTGTATAATGTCACCTATAGAGGCAACATATAGAGAGGGAAGTGTAGCGGGCTCAGATCTTAGCCCAGAGAACACCAATTTTTAGATATCTTTGAAGAAGTACTTGCAAAAAAAAATAGGGAGTAAGGAAGTAGCAACTTGTGAAATGTATCAGAAAGGTGTCTTATAGACTCCAAGCAAAAAGTGTGTTTAAAAACCAGGGAGAGGTTCAGACATGGAGAATGGTCATAAAAGACAGATATAATTGATGGCAATAAAGTGCTCATTGGGCTTGGCAGCATGGGTGTTTTTTATGTTATGGGAAAGGTCAGTGTCAGTAGATTATTCTGAAATGTAAATAATTGAGTAAAGATGAAGGACCAATAGATTAATATGATATAAATAATAGCAACATGAGAGAACTATTTGAGAAGGTGGAGATGTGATGGTATCTGAAAGATGGGTTAAAAACTTGGCCTTTCTTGGGATTCCAGATAGTTCAACAGGTTGAGTGCTTGCCTTGCAACCATGAGGTCTGGGGATACAATCCTGGCCCTGGCCCACACAAACCCCATATGCTGAACTGTGATACAAATGGTGACTGCTGAGATGGCTGCAAAAGTTTGGTTCCCACCCTGCGTGATCCCACATTCACCTGTGTAGAATGAAACTACATTACAACTAATGATGTACAACTATGAAGACTGCTCTGGGACCTCCACCTTTCTCTCTCACTCTCTCTTTCTTTCATACACACACACACACACACACACACACACACACACACACATCTTTTCTCAAATAATAAAATAAACTTAAAAATTAAATAAAATAATTTGGCCTTTCATTTAAAAGTAAAAAACTCTTCCTTAATGCATTTAGATTCTCTTTTCTCAATAAAGTAGGGCACCTCAGCTGAGGAGAAAGAATAATGTTAATACTCGTGGTGAGAATAGAGGGTCTCTTCCATAAGCTATATTTTCATTTGGATGCCTGTGGAGAGATGAAGAGGGTCCGAAATAGCCTGCCATGCCCACTTGCACTGCTAAAGATCCATAAGTTGACCAGAAAGAACAAGAGTTATGCTAAGTGTCATTTTCTTGATTCACTAGCAGGCAGTATTTAATGTTTTAAATTAAAAATGACAAAGATTCAGAAGTATTTCTGAAGTGAAGATTTTTCGCTTTCAAATATCAGGTTTAGAAACTGTAATTAAGAAAATGTTTTTTTTCTTGAGTAGGTTCTAAAGAAAGAGCTAATTACTTCTGTTCAAGCACTGAGTATTATTTAGCTCAAGTTCTTTTTCTAATCTCAAAAAGTTACACAGGTCTTTAAGTACACTTCACTTGAAACCTATACAATTTTACTAACCAATGTCACCCCCAATAAACTTAATAAATAAATAAATAAATAAATAATATATATGGCTTTTTTCCCCAAACAACTGAAATCCTGCAAGACCATTTGAAAGTGATCTTAAACATTTCAATGCAATTTAATTTTTATACCAGCTCTAGATTTTGAAGGAAATGTAACTTGAGGAAGAAAAATTATGAAGGGAAAGAAAATTACTGTCTTCTGACTAGAAAGAGATTATTATTAGATCATTGTGTGGTTTTACACCCTCCTGGGGAAGGGTTCTAACTCCTGCCTACATGAATATGTGAGGAGTTGACACTCATTCTATGTTATAACTTAAACTAACGTACATGAGACAAAAGGACTTTTGGAACCAAAACAGTGATTTCTCTTTCATGTAGTGAGAGAACCCAAATGAGTTGAAAGGCAGTTGAAAGAAAGTTCAACTCAGAAAAATATAAGACTTTGAGGGTTTGTGATAACTTTGCTGGAAAGCATATTGGGACAATTAGATTAGATCAATTAATAATAATTCATTAAAATTTTATGTAGAAGTACCACATTTTACCTTTTCCTGAAATCTAATATTATATAAATATATAAAATAATGTTATAAATAGTTAATTGTCTACCTGGGTCATTTAAATAATAATTTTACTTTTTTTGTTCAGAAAACACATTATGTTAAATATATAATTAGCTGAACTATTTGTTATTTTTGTACTCTATAAGAAATATAGTTATTTATATTATGACACAAACACTTATTAGTACCATTAACCATCCCTCTGATATCAGCTACTGATATTTGAGGATTAGTAAATAGAACAGTATGCCCTTGAAAGTCTAAAAGATGTGATACTTTTCACATGAAACTTTCTGAAAAAGTGAGTCTTTCAGGGGCTTAGATGTTGTAGGGATAAACTTGGCTTTAAAATTTTTCAATCCTTTATTTTTATTGTTTGAGAGAAGGTGAGAAAAAGAGAGAGCAGGGAAAGAGAGAGAAAGAGGGAGGGAGGGCCAAGAGCAGTCTCCATAGTTGGACATTATTAGTTTTGACATGGTTTCATTCGACACAGGTGGACATTGGGCCACATGGGGTATAGAAACTGAATCAGGGGCCTCCCACATGGGAGGTGAGTATCTTTACTGCTGAGCCATCCCAGTGGTTACTGGTGGCACTGCACAGTTCAGCAAATGGGGATGCACAAGCCAGGGCTCAGAATTGATCCCCAGACCTCATGATTGCAAGGCAAGAGCTCAACCACTGAGCTATCTCAGCATCACCTAAACCCTATTCTTTATTTCTGTAAGCTTACAGTTTCCAAATACTTATGAGTGAGATTTTAAGACAGTAGTAAAAACAGGTTTTCCCAGTTTTTTTTTTTTAGAAATCAGAACTCATGGCCAAACAAACTTCCACAACTAGTTGTATTTACTTTGAAAAATTATCATGTATGTATAAAATTTGATGCTTTTGCTACTATCAATTAATATACATAATACATAATATTCTAAATATATGCCTGGCATCTGCTGTGACTGAAATCACTAACACTTTTCTTCAAAGTACTTAATCCAGTGCTTTCTGCTCATGTATCTATACATATAATTTGAAATAAAACAAAAGCAAATTTTTAATTAAACTTCTCTTTTTTGTGATGTCTAATATGAAGCCCCTGATTTCAAAGAGATGACAAATTTTCTGACATGCAGTTTGATCCTAGTAGTGTCTTTTGCTAACATTTTAAGGACCAAGGACAGTTACCGAACTTCAGGATCCAGATTACAAATAAGCTTTGTAGTTTTTGCTAAAATTTATGAATTATTATTGCCCAATATAATAGCAGAATTGTAATAAAAAAGTAATAGACACTTCTTGAAAATAATAATTTTAGATTTACTGTATTCTCTAGAAAACAAAACCTAAAGATATAAATTGAAAATTTTCTTATTTTCCAGAATTTCTTTCTTAATTCAGAAAAAAATTAGAACATGTTATATTCGCAGCATTCAGCCCCTTGATGTTATATCCACTGCATCCAGTTCCTCAGTACACTGAGTAAATGAAGTGACATGAGGAAGAAAATGGAGGAGAATTGGAAATCGCATCACTTACTTCCTTTGAAAATGCTGGAGGTTGAGGCATACTTTAGGAGGGCATGCAAACCTTGGTCTGTTTCTGGTAATGTACCAGTAACTCAGAGGAGAGGGGAGAGCTGAGTGCAATCTTGGGAGGGAAAGCAGGGCATGGCCCTAAATGTATAGACGGCTATAATGCTCAGTGTCAGTGAAATCTTTTGATTATGGAGGTGGGTGGGAGCAAGGAGCCAAACTGAATTGTGGTCTGTAAATTTTATGGATTAATGAGCCAATAAATATCAGAATCAAGGATGTATATTCCTGGAAATTTACTTTTAGGATGCCTAAAAATTTGCCAGACCTCAGCCAGGCTATTGGGCTGCCTTCATTTTGGAGACCCAAGGGTGGAGAGGTGGAATATACACAAATGATCTAGCAGAGAGAGATCACATAGGCAGGCTAGCCTCATTGAAAGAGATAGATAGTGTTGAGTATCTCTTCTTATTTAATCTATATGAGCTTCAGTTTACTTCTGCACAGTGAGGATATGTTATCTGTTTTATGGAATTATTATGAGGATAGATGGTGCAGTCCTCTACACACTGTAGATGTTCAATCAAGAACTGCTATTAGTGTTAGAGAAGGTGTCCTCTGATGATGTTTGAAGAATTTAGGAAGTGGTTACCTCAGTCTTTTACAAGCCTCAGTTTTCTAGAACAGAGCTATTAAAGATGTTTTTATGAGGGGGAAGCCAGGATGGCTCAGTGAGTTAAATACTCGCTTTGCAGCCCTGGGGACAGAGGATTGAATAATGGCCCTAGCCCGTGTGAACCAATATGCTGAACTGGGGAGTGTCCTCAGTTCAGTTCTCACTGGGTGAGACCCCAGCTCAGTTCCTGCCCTGTGCAGCCCTGCGCCCACCTGTGGAATGAAACTATGTGGAGAAACCAATAATGTGCAACTATGGAGGCTATTCTGGGCCCTCCCCCTTCTCTATCTCTGTCTCTGTATCTCTTTGTCTTTCTCTCTCTGTCAAAACAATAAAAATAAATCGTTTAAAAGATGTTATATGAGCCTTGAACTCAAGAGAAATGTCATTTAGTTTAAGGAAGGGTAATTTGCAAATGACTGGTTACTCATGACAAAAGAAAAAAGAAAAACATTGATGGAGGACTAAAACTTTTAGCCTTTGAGGAAAACAGTAATTTTTAATAAATATGCTGGATTTGAACATCCTTCATCACAACATTAGAATCAACATGAAGCTAATATTCCTAGGGAAACTAAACAAGTTTTAGCACAACCACATTAAGCACTTGGTAAGTAAACTTAATTTTCTTAATCAAATGAATTTCACATGGTCTAATGGCCCCATTTGCAAATAGTGCTGTTGATTCACATGAATGTGAAAATAACAGCTTAAATTCAAGAACCTGAAAGACAAAGTTAGTTCTCTAAAATTAAAGTTATAATTAAAGGTCTTTTTAGAATGCTCCCTGGCCATCTTGGTGACATAGTTATAAAATAAAACAGTAGCAGTTAAATTTGGTATTTTATTGTTTCAAAGTTATTCACCTTTGTACATAGGTATTCTATGTATAAAATAAAAATTATGTCAGGGTTTATTTGTTTTGTCACCCTGCTCACTTTGAGCTTTTGAATTTCTTGAAGAGTCACTGCAGGAAGACCTGAGATACAATATTTAATAATTAATTTCTAACTATTACTCTATATCACTCTATATTTAGAAAATGACTATTTAAACTAAATATAAGTTATTCTCTGACATAAAAAATAAATATATAACAGAATATTATTCCTATATATTAAAAAATCTGGTTATGTTCTAGGTTTAGAAAATAATTAAACACTAGTGTTTAAATGTTTTCATTTTGGAAAGTTGCCTAATAGGTTTTACCAAACACATTTTTCTGTCCTTTTATAAACCATGTGTGTGTTTTAATAAATGTGTAATTCATATGTTCTGTTTTACTTAAACTGAGCTTGATAAAATCTGTCTAAAGAATAATGTGATTTCCAAGAAGCCTTCAGAGGTGTCCTAAGAAGCCATATCTTTTATTTTAAAAGGAGAGTCATAGTTGATGATGAGTAAATGGAACGGCTCTATAATTTGGAATACAAATCTAAATATGAAATGCATGTTTTAAATGACTTTTAATAGCTTTACTAAGTCATGTTTAGTGAAATAAATGAGACATCTTTGAGTTATTAATATGCTCTGCAAAATAGAAGGTAAAGAGAAAGAAGGTACATCTCTCCATTTTTATTAACAGTATGAACTAAGAAGAAAGAGGGCACTAGTGAAAAAACAGATAAAAAAATTAAATTATAATGCCACAAAGAGCTGGTTCTTTGAAAAAATTAATAAAATTGACAAACCACTGCCTAGGCTCACCAAAAGGCAAAAAGAAAAATCTCAAATTTCCAGAATACGGGATGATAGAGGAGAGATTACAACTGATGCTGCAGAAATACAAACAATCATAAGAGATTATTATAAAAACCTCTATGCCAAAAAATTTGACAATCTAGAGAAAATGGACAAATTTCTAGAAACATATAGTCTACCTAAACTGAACCAAGAAGATTTGGATAACCTAAACAAACCAATCAGCAGTACAGAACTTGAAACAATTATCCAAAAAATTGCCCAAAGGCAAAAGGTCTGGACCAGATGGGTTTACCAATGAGTTCTACCAGTCTTTCAAAGAAGAACTAATGCCCATCCTCCTCAAACTATTCCAGAAAATTCAAGTGGAGGCAGTACTACCCAATTCTTTCTATGAAGCTAATATCACCGTAATACCAAAACCTGGGAAAGACAATACCAAAAATAAAAACTATAGGCCAATCTCACTGATGCAAAAATCTTAAATAAAATTTTAGCTAACAGAATACAACAATGCATTAAAAAGATTATTCACCATGACCAAATGGGATTTATCACAGGGGCACAAGGATGGTTCAACATACACAAATCAATCAATGTAATCCAGCACATAAACCAAACAAAGGATAAAAACCACATGATTATCTCAATTGATGCAGGAAAAGCATTCGACAAGATACAACGCCCATTTATGATAAAAACACTGAACAAAATGGAAATTGAAGGAAAATATCTTAACATAATAAAGGCCATATACGACAAACCCTAAGCAAATATTATACTGAATGGGGAAAAGCTGAACCCTATTTTCCTAACATCAGGAACAAGACAAGGATGACCCCTGTCACCACTGCTGTTCAACATAGTTCTGGAAATTATGGCCAGAGCAATCAGACAAGAGAAAGGACTAAAAGGTATTAAAATCGGGAGAGAATAAGTTAAACTGTCACTCTTTGCAGATGACATGATCTTGTAGGTAGAAAACTCTAAAGACTCTATCAGAAATGTATTACAAATAATAGACAAATACAGTAAAGTTGCAGGCTACAAAATCAATGTCCCATAATCTACTGCATTTTTGTACGCCAACAATGAAACTTCAGAAAGAGAGATGAGAAGATCCATTCCCTTTGCCATTGCAAACAAAAACATGAAATACCTAGGTATAAATCTAACAAAGAATGTGAAAGACTTATACACTGAAAACTATAAGACACTCTTAAAAGAAATTAAAGAGGACACAAAGAAATGGAAAAACATTCAATGTTCGTGGATTGGAAGAATTAACATAGTTAAAATGGCCATACTCCCCAAAGCCATATACAGATTCAATGACATTCCCATCAAAATCCCACAATCATTCTTTCAAAAAATTGATAGGGGAAAGCTGGGATGGCTCAGCGGGTTGAGCGCTTGCTTTGAGGCCATGAGGACCGAGGATCGAATCCCGG
>PVKE010012173.1:0-38794 GCA_004027555.1 Craseonycteris thonglongyai
GTCTTCAGTGCATATTTATTTCTATTTTACTTTTGACAGATAGAGAGAGAGACAGAGACAGAGACAGCTAGAGAACCGAACTGTGGGAACTCCCCAGTTCAGCATGTGGGTCCTGCCTGGGCCGGAGCCGGGATTCGATCCCCGGTCCTCGTGGCCTCAAAGCGAGCGCTCAACCCGCTGAGCCGTCCCGGCTTTCCCTTCCTTCATTATGTTTTATCTTTCGGAAGAACAAAAGCCAAGGGTTCTGAGGACAGACAACCTCCCTCCACCGGGCTTCCTTACACTCCCTTTCCACAAGTCCCAGGTGCTGAAGGGGCCAGTCGGGAGGTCCTCCCTCAGAGAGGAGGCTGCTTTCTTTTCAGTTACCCTGCCTCGTCCCTCCACCTTCCCCAAAGCCTGAGTCTAACTCAATCCCTGGGAGCCTTAGTGTCTGGTTCCTGGGTTTTTCTCACAGGGAGACAAAGATCCTATGGGAATTTCTTCCAGGAGAGGGTGATAGTTAAGAAGTGGAAGTGGACAGAGAACCAGCTGACGGTTAAGGCAGCTAAGAATTCGCCAGTCCTGTCTGACTTGGGATAGAGGCTCGTAAAGGAAGGGAACCTGAGAAACAATGGCCTAGCACAGGGGTGGTGAACCTTTTGGCGATTGAGTGCCAAAGTTTATGAAATAAGAGTATACTCGCTCAACTCGCGTGCCAACCCATCAAGTGAGATAGAGGTATCGATTATTTTTGTCTATAAGAGGCATAGGATGTTTTTATAACAAAAAACAATAATTCCGCGTGCCGAAATAATTGCTCCGTGTGCCACTTTGGGCACGCGTGCCATAGGTTCGCCACCCCCACCTAGGCCCTAGGCCCTAGGTGCAGCTTTGAATCAAGGAAAAAGTGACCCTGGAAAGACAAGAGGATCCAATTTTTGTCCCTTTTCTACCCTTGCTGCTGAAACTGGTCTGATAACGTTCTTGACAACTAGTCAATTTTTCCTGTGAGTGATGCAGGAGCCATAGTTTGTATTTTCTTGTTGCCTTCCCAGACAAACAGAGGGAAGAAGCTGGTTAGGAGGAAAGATGGCACCTTCCATTCTCCTAAAAAGAGAACAAGAATTTGGAGAATTCCATGTGGTAAAAAGCTGGAGAGAATGATCTCAACAGAGGTTTACAAATAGAATCACTGACAAGGTATCTTCCTCCAAATAAAATGGGAGTACTTTCAGGAAAGCATGGCTCAGCGGGTTAAGTGCTCGCTTTGCAGCTCCAGGGACCAAGGATCAAATCCTGGCCCCAGCCAGTGCAGACCCATATGCCGAACTGAGGAGAACCCCCAGTTTAGTTCTTACCGGGGTGAGACCCTGGCCCAGTTCCCGCCCTGTGCAGCCCCACGCCCACCTGTGGAATGAAACTATGTGGAAAAACCAATGATGTGCAACTATGGAGACTGCTCTGGGCCCTCCCCATTCTCTGTCTCTGTATCTCTCTCTCTCTCTGTCAAAAACAATAAAAATAAATCTTTAGAATAGCTCACATGGTCCATACTAAAGGGCCAACACAGGCAGAACACCCTACCAAGTGCACTGATTCTGGGAAGAGCTGTACCTGGATTACCCCACCATCCCCAAAGCACTCACACAAGTGAGAGAAAAGTTGTCTTCATGAGTCACTTTTTTGACTTTCTGGCCTTCTTACCCACCAGAAAGTTCACCAGGAGAGCAGCTGTCCCTACAAAATGAGTGGCACAGCCTCCAGCCACAGGTCTGACATGGTCCATTGCTTGCACTCTTCATAGCCCCAAGTGTAGAAGTTGGACCAGGGTTTCAGGTTGCTCTGGCACCATCATTTCACAAGGAAATTCAGTCTCACTAGTGCCTACAGTGAAAAAATAGCTGACTTCCAGGCAGGATCCTCCAGAACCAGAATTGTCTATGCAATGGGACTTTAGGAAGTGGTCAGCCTCCACCTGACACCTGTCCATAACAATGAGAGGCTCCAAACACACGGAAGCCCCTGGTTAGCACCAACTAATGCAAGGTGAGTCCACTGACCTTGTTCTACCACTGTGTGCTGGTGAGAAGTCCTGTGTCCCAAGTTGAGCAGCTACTTTGTCTACAGCACCATCCCCTGGTGTGTAGCCAAGGCTTATAGTCCAGCCAAGTTGGCCCATAAATAAGGTGACCAGATTTTAACATTGGTAAAGCGGGACACCATTGACCGGGGGGGAAGGGGTTCGTGATTAAAAATTTGGTCTATCTCCTGCCGTTCCCTAGCTTGTCATGCATTCTTTCCAAAAATCGGGACTTTTTTAAAATGATGCGGGACAAATTGTTAAAAAGCGGGATGTCTGGTCACCCTACCCATAAAGCAAACTCACAAAGGTTCTCAGTGTGAGAGGAGCTCCTGTCTGAGCTGCTCCCTCCCTGCATGCAAAGGACAAGCCCTCTAAGATAAGGTGACCAGACGTCCTGCTTTTGGCGGGACAGTCCCGCTTTTTGGAAAGAATGCACAAGCTAGGGAACTGCAGGAGATAGACCAAAATTTTAATCAAGAACACCCCCCTACCCCCGGTCAATGGTGTCCCGCTTTACCAATGTTAAAATCTGGTCACCTTACTAAGAGGAGTTGTCATGCTGCAAGAGATGCCCCAGCATATCAAGATTTGAAGTGCCCAGGGAGAGCAGCTACAGCACAGGCCCCTTTGGGAAGAACAAAGGAAATGGGAGTCTGTATATGGCTAGGACACCCCTGGCCTAACATTTGGAACAGGCCCTGAGACCAACCCTGATTCTTGCAAAGCTAAGAGCAGCCAGATATTAACATTTTGTTCAGAGCAGTGGTTCTCTCAGTAGATTATATTCCTGGAGATTCCGATTCAGCAGCTAGGGACAGGGCTCAGGGAGCTAGCTACATTTTAGAGATAACATGTGATTCTTTGGCATGAAGACCTTACTTTGAAAAATACCTAGAGCAGGTTTTAGTTTCTTTGAGTCACAAACATCTTTGCACATCCTGTTGTTCCTAGAAAGAGGTATATAACATTCCCCCAAACTTTAGGGATCTTCGGAACTCAAACCAACGCTTACACTTAAATGTCTTGGACAAGGTAGGGGATACATGTGGTCATGGCCTGACCTCTCCCTCTGGCCATATGGATGGGCTCATTATATCTGGTGCAGACAAGCATTTCTCCTGATGTATCAGTGAAGCCTTAAGAAAAATTTCTTCCTGGCTTAAATTGCTTCAGGTTCTGAGCCTCAAAGACCTGCAGTAGCAGAGAGCAAAGGGAGCCCGACCTTTGGTAGAAGTATCTGTGCCACCAAATGAAGGGCTAAGAATGGAGTGAGGTAAGGCTTAAGCATTTCATGCACTCAAAAATTGATTTAATGGTGAAAAGTTGAGTCTGGTGTTTGGGCCCTGAGCAAGCTTTGCAAACCTCAAAGCAAGTCATAATTATGGTACCTTTAATTGGCAAGCTGAAGGCCAGGATCCAGATCCAGCTTTGAGTCTGACCTGAGAACTGGTGTTGCAAGCTGGGCTCCCCCTCAGGGAGTGCTGAAGGTTAGGGAAGGGGATGGATTGTAACTGGCTTCTTTAGGGAATTAAAAGCTGGTACAAAGGCAGCTCCTACTGTGGTGAATCTTCTCACACCAGGTCCCACTCCCAGAAAAGCTTAGGGTAAGGGAGGTCATGAAGACCGGGTTGTAATCGTCTGTTCAAGACATGGGGCTCATTTGGGTAAACAAGGCAAGTAAGTGCACACAGGTTAGCAGAGAGCATAACCACTGCTGCCACTCCTTGAAGTGAACCTGACCAGAGGCAGGACAGTGTGCCCATGGCTGGTTGCTTTTGTCACATGCACAAGTTGGGCGGACCAGAAAGCAATTAGTAATAGATGGATAATGGAGTCACAAGGTCATAGGGGAGATTCTGTGCAGAGAATATAGAGGAGTACAGTTCATTAGCCTCAAATGTCCCTGCCTTATTATAGTTCCCCTTGGTTCATAATGGTGGGTACCTAAAGAGAATGAAGATCAAGGTTTGCTTTTGTTTGCCCTGAACTCTCATCTCAGGCTGGTTCTCCCTTGCCTTGGTTTATGTGGCCATTTTGTCACTCATCTTGGACCTGGCTTCACTGACACTAGGCTGGTCTGCCCCCAGTCCAGGTCAGTGCCTGGGTGCCCTCAAAGGGAGTAGGCAGATGCCTCCAGAGCCCAGCTGAGACACTGGCAAGTAATTCAGGAATGGTGTGGTAAAGAGAGCTGTAAACCAAGAACCCTGCCATCTCTGTATGACCTTGAACAGGCTGCTGAGCCTTCCCCAGTCTGTCCCCAAATGCAAAAGGATGGAAAAGCTCAGATCTCTTCCAGGCTGGATCTAGGTAGGGTAACTAAGGCCTGAGCCATAGGTTAGGGTTCTCCCAGGGAGGCCAAGGTCTGGAGGGTGTTTTCAGGGCCATCCCCTTCAAAACCAAGACCTGCCACCAGCTGAGGGCAGTGCTGTGGTACAGCAGAAATGCCACTGGTTTGGGGTAAAAGATTCAGCCCTAACTACCTCTTCCTGACTGGGCTGTCCTCTTCAAACAAGATGCTCTTCTCTTAAGCAGTTAGGAGGAATAAGTGAGTTCATGGAAAACACAGTGCTTTGTAAACCATAAAATGCAATGCAAGCAAGATCTAAAGTAGAGCCTGCTTTTACTTCTCTCCTGCCAACCTTTCATATATATATATGCTCTCTACCTGAATCCCTAATCCAGGAAACCTTGAATGCTATATAGACCATAGCTCATAAAACTCCAATGACCACAGAAGCCCAACAGGTCACGTAGATGAGTGGAAAATACCAGATGGAGGGCCTGCCTTGCCAGAGACATGGGCAAGCCATGATGAGTGCCAGCTGCTGCTTGTCAGGGGCAGATACTGAGTGGCAGGCCTGCCGAACCGGAGAGCGCTGGCTCCAGCTCCATCCAAGCTGCCCCTCGCTCCCACCAACTACGGTTTCATAGAAGCTTAGGTTGAGTTCCCAAACCTTTGCATTTTTCAAGAGAATCCAGAAACCTGGACTTTGGTGTGAAATCTTAACCAATACTATGTAACATTTTTAAATGCTGGCTAGGCCAAAACATAAAAATAAAAGATAGCTGTAGGCCTGATTCAGTACATGGTCATCAAGTTATTAACTTCTACAGTAAAATGACAATGGGTAAAACAAGGTTTTCCTCTACCTCAATCCTCCTAACACTTCTAAGGTGAGAAATGGTCTTTTCTTCCCCACAGCATAAATCTACTGAGGGTGCTTCCCTCAGCCCTAACTCAGCAAAGGAGGCTTCTAGAGTCGGGGACAGTAGGGAAGTTAAGATGTTAGCTGATCAAGCTGGTGAGGGCCAAAAATAAGATGGTTCTCATTCCCTCAGGTCCAGTTCTTGCAAGGAATTCTGTGACCTTCCTGGAACCACCATGGAGGTTTAGGACAGAGCCCCGCTTGTGCCTCAGGCAGTCTAGAACTTCACCGTCTGTCTTTTCACCTTTGAGGCCATCACCCACACTCCTGGAATATCTCTGGGTAGTGCTGGAAGCCCACAGGTGGGTGTAGGTCCTCTTGGCCAGGGGCCAGGGCCATAGGCAACCCACTGGCACCTCGGCCCCTGAGCCTTCCGGCACCAGGCCTATGGACCCACTGGTGCTTGGCCATGGCTGACTTCTGGCCGAAGCATCTGCCACACTGAGGACAGGGATAGGGGCGTTCCCCACTGTGGGTACGCCGGTGGGCTGCCATTTCAGAGCTCTGTCGGAAGCAGCGCCCACAGTCTGGGCATAGATAGGGCTTCTCGCCTGTATGGGTACGCACGTGGCGCCGAAGGTCTGAGGCATGGGCAAAGGCACGGCCACAGTCTGGGCAGGGGAAGGGGGTCTCGCCGCTGTGGACCCGCTGGTGCTGGTAGAGGGCAGAGCTCTGGCTGAAGCAGCGGCCGCAGTCAGCACAGCGGTAGGGCTTCTCACCCGTGTGAACCCGTAGGTGGGTAGTGAGGGCAGAGCGCTGGGTGAAGGCCCGGCCACAGTCCAGGCAGCGGTGGGGCCGTTCCCCCCGGTGGATGGCCCGGTGCTTGCTCAGAGAGGAGGCCTGGCTGAAGCCCTTGCCGCAGTCAGGGCAACAGAAGGGCTTCTCACCTGTGTGGGTGTACAGGTGCTCCACCAGGGTGGAGCGCCAGGCAAAACTCTTCCCGCATATGTAGCAACCATGACGCTGGTCAGCCCTTGGGACAGGGGGATGGGCACAGAGTAGGTGGTGACCCCGGCGTGGCACCTTAGATGGCTGCTCCAAACTGTAAGGGAGCCCAGCAGAAGGGGGCTTGGGAGCCTTCAGCCCAGGAGGCCCCAGGTCCACAGAAAGGATCTTCTTCAGTGCCTCAGTCCCTTCTCCTTGTCCTTTCTCTTCCTTGTTTCTGGAATCTTCTGGGAGATAAAGGGAGAGCTCAGACCCTGGCTTATCCTGGTCCTTGAATCCCACACCCCCACAGTGACAGAGAAGACTCTTAGATACAGCTACCTTCTGGACCCATCGCTGCCTGGGGACTGTTTGGTATAAGCAGGAAGGTAGGAGGAGTGACACCTTTTCCTCAGCTGCAGAGGACAGAAAGAAAGGGAGCAGAGACAGAGGGCTGGAGGGAACTGTACATTTTACCTCAGAGTTGGAGCAATAGCAGAAGGAGAGGCAGATGCCACTCGAGCTAGATCATAGAGGATGAGTGGATGTTTAAGGACACTTCAGGCAGCAGGAACAGCAGAGAGACATGAACTTGTCTGGTCTCAAGTTCAGAGGGGCTGGGCATTGTGCAACACGTTAACAGGATGAACTGGAAGAAAACTGTGAAGCCAAGAGCAAGGAGGATGCTACAAAAACATAACAAAAAAGAAGTACAGGGGAAGCCGGGATGGCTCAGTGGGTTAAGCGCTCACTTTGCAGCCCTGGGGACGGAGGATCGAATCCCGGCCCCGGCCCCAGTCGGTGCGGAACCATATGCTGAGCTGGGAGCTCCCCCAGTTTAGTTCTCTCTCTGTCTCTGTATCTCTCTGTATCTCTCTCTCTCTCTCTCTCTCTGTCAATAAATAAATAAAACTTAAAAAAAAAAAACATTTAAAAAAAAAAAAAGAAATACACTAAAACTCTGGAGGTGGCAGAGGGCTAGATGTAGGATAACAGGAGGGATGATGTGGAGCTCAACAGAGCTTTGAGAACCAGATGTGAGGGGCTCAGATTTGCAGAAGTATGTCAGGGACCTGCCCCTCAGCAGGGCCTAGTCACACTCAGAGCCCCTTTCTAGGCTGACTCCAGAAGCTAAGCAGGGTCAGGCATAATCACCTTAGCTGGGAAAACAATTCAGGAAAAAAACTGATGAGGGTAAGTAGTTGGCAGAGGTCAGGACCACAGTTCAGTCCCCATGAGACGGAGTCACCGATACTTCACCTGTGTCTGCTGCTGTCAGACACTCTCCCCATTGCGGATCTCTGGCATCTGGACTCCACAGTTCGGCCTCTTCCTCCACCCAGGAGATGAGGGCGGGCTTGGCGCCTCGGCATCCTGGGAGAGAAGAACGCAAACTCCAAGCTGCCGGAGGGCCGCCGCCTCCCGCCCCTGCAGTCCCAGCGTCCCGTACCTAAGGCCTCCCACTCCTCGGGCAGGGTGGACGGGGATGCGGGCCCGGGCGAGCAGTGGGGCCTCACCGAGCGTGCCCAGGTGGCCGTAGGTCTCCCGCATCACGTCCCGGTAGAGCGCTCTCTGCGCGGGCCGCAGGCACCCCCACTCCTCCGGGGAGAAGTACACGGCCACGTCCGCGAAGCTCACGGGCTCGGGTCGCCTCTCCTGGCGCGCGGCCCCCTCTGGTTCCCACGCGGGGAGTGGGGCCGGAGGTGGCGCCATGGGAAGCGCCAGCCCCGGGTACCCTGGGCGCGCGGGCCCCACGTGACCAGGAGCGCCAGCCCCGCCCACCGGGGGCCCCGGCCGAGTCGGCCTCTTCTGGTCGAGGCAGGCGCCTCAAAGCTAAGGGCTGGTGACAGAAGGTACACAGAATTCGGCCTGGAGTACGCCTTATTAGGAAATGGCGGCAACACGGTCTCGCGAACGTGGCTTTTCCGCAGTTTTCCCCAGATGACGCTACCCCAGGGTCTCCGGTTGCTGGGCTGCCAGCCCTCCGCCAAAATGGCCACAACGGCTCACCGTGAGGGAGCATCCCTGGGAACCAGAGCCCCGGCGGAGCTTCGCGCCTCCGCCCCGCCCCGCCGGGAGGCGCGGTCTCGGCCCAGCCCAGCCCGGCCCGGCCCGGCCCCGAGTTAGAGGACTGCCCTGGCGCGGCGGAGGGCAGTGCTTGGCCGCCACTGTGTGGGCCCCTGACCCGGCCCGACCGCCTTTGGGAATATGGACGTTATTTTTCGTGGCCAGGACGTTCATAATTGTACTTTGGTCCATCGCTGGATTACAGCAGCCTTCACGCACTGTTGAGGGTAAAAAATGTAGAGGATAAAAGAGAACCTTCTTTCAGCCTGTTCAAGCCTGAAATTCTAGGAGCTTCTATTTCAGGAGATCAAGGGGGGCAACTGGGGGAAAGTAGATGAGGTCTGAGGGAAGTCAGAAGGGTCCTCTTTCTGCAAGCTTACCCCACCTGGCACACACACACATGCATGCCCTACTCCAAACATCCATTTGCCTCTAGCAGCTAGCTCAAACCTGGCTCCGGAGCTTCTCTTAAACACGGAGCCACCTGCCACCTTGTCTCTGCACGGATGTCCCACAAGCACCTCAGATTCAGATTGGCTCAACCTGAACTCATACCTTTCTTCCTCTTTATATCAGCAAATGGCACACACTTTCCCCATGGCTTCTACCTCCAAACCTACCCTCTCTCACTGGGCACATTTATGGACTGCTACTCTGCTCCCACATGACTTCATAAACACCCTGCCATAAGACTTTTCCTTTGGCTATGCTGAACCAATCACAGCATTTCACACACTTCATGGAAATGCACTTCACATCTTCAGCAATTTTTGGCTCTGATCTGGAGTTTTCCTGTTTACCTCCTTCCAGATGCTTGTGTCTGATGGATACTTCTCTCCCACAGCCAGGGGAGCTGGACAAGTAAAGAGTTGATCACAGTATAGAGGGTTAAGGAGAAGACAGAAAGTCTGGGAAGGGTAAGAACACAGAATTGCCCAGGACTTGACCCCAGCCCTGGCCCTGCCAGCCTCTCAGGCCCCTGAAGGACTCAAAACAAAATTTCCATTCAGAGTGAGAGCATTTTGTCACCCATCATCAGTGGCCACCCCTCACAATGGTGTCTACATGATACACAGGCCTGGAGTGGTTCTGGGTAGTGCTGGAAACATGGGGGGGGGGTAGTGGTGAGGGGCATCTGGACCCTCCTGGGGAATAACCCAGGACAGGGTTCATATCCCTGCGGCCACTGAGGCCTAGGGGAGGCTGGTGGCCTCTGATAGAAGCACCTTCTGCAGTGGGGAGAGGTTAGGACCACTTACCTATGTGAGACAGCAGGAGGCATGAGAGGTTCCTGCTGTGGCAGAAGCAGGTACTACACTAGCTGTAGACAAAGGGTCCCTCTCCAGAGAGTGTACTGGACCAGGTTAAAGGTGGTGGCAAAGCATGACTGCACTCAGGGCTAATGGTGCTGCAAGAGTGCCAGGTGTTGAGGCTGGGTGCAGAAGGAGTTGGGGGCAGGGGGTGGGAAAGGCCTGCCTGCAGGGAGCCTTGGTCACAGGCTCAGAGATCTTAGTGTTTCTGATCCCAGGGGCTCATGACAACATGAAGTAGATTTCTTCTGGCTCTTTCCAAATGTATTGTTTTTTGAGTGGCTTTTGTGAAACACAGCACATTCAAAACTTGCCCTGTTCATTCTCCAAGGTCTACTCATGTCCATGTGACAGAATCACCTAGCCCCTGGAAGCACCCCCTAGACTGTGTTGGACAATTGAGGGTCTTACAAATCAGGGATATTCCCAACCAGAGGAGATAACCTCAACCACAGGAGCAGCTGTTATGGGGCCCAGGTATCTGGAGACAGAAAGTGAACTGCCTCCATCCTAAACTTGAATTCACGGTGACCTAGAGTTTGGATGATTCACACAGTTTGACCTGATCATGAGACCACTGGGTGCCTCAAAGTCAATTAAGTGAGAAAGAGAAGGTCAAGATTTCAATCTCCAGTGTGTCATAAATTCGGGTCAGTAAAAATTAGGAATGAACAATTAGAGAATGTTTTTTTTTTTAATATATCTTTATTTATTTATTTTTATTTTTGACAGAGAGAGAGATACAGAGATACAGAGACAGAGAAAGAACTGAACTGGGCGAGCTCCCAGTTCAGCATATGGGTTTGCATGGGCTGGGGCCGGGACTCGATCCCCGGTCCCCGGCGCTGCAAAGTGAGCGCTTAACCCACTGAGCCATCCCGGCTTCCCCGAGAATGTTTCTTGATCAACAAAACATTTCCCCTTACAGCTGAAAATGGGACATTGTTCCCACTTCTCCCCTTTCTGTCTTTCTCGGGCTTCCTCCCTCCTAGCAGTCCTGAGCATCTGCACCCCACAGTTGGGCCCCCTTCTCCACCGAGGAGATGAGTGCTAGTTTGGGGCTGGGGAATCCTGGGGAAGAATCCTAACCACTCTGGAAATATTTCTTTCCTTTTTTTTTTTTAAGATTTATTTTATTGTTTTTAACCAACACAGAGACAGAGAGAGACAGAGAGAAGTGGGAGGGCCCAGAGCAGTCTCTACAGTTGTACGTCATCAGTTTTTGACATGGTTTTGTTCCACACAGGTGGGCGGGGGCCATGCAGGGCAGGAACTGGGTTGCAGGCCTCCTGAATGGGAGGCACGCCCCCTCGAGCCAGGGTCCAAACTGGGGTGGCCGGGGGACGAAAACCAAACTGGGGGCCTCCCACATGGGAAGCACAACCCAGTTCAGCATATGGGTCTGCATGGGCTGGTGCTGGGATTCAATCCTCAGTCCCCGGGGCTGCAAAGCGAGCACTTACCCCACTGAGCCTTCCTGGCTTCCCCAGGAAACATTTCTTAAGACATTCTATGTGTTCATTTAATGAAAAGACATCAAGCACCTCTTGATGCCAGACATTGGTGAACCAAGATTAAGTTACTGCTCTAAGTTTACACTAAGCTCTAAATTTACACTAAGGGAGAGAGAGACCAGATGTGAGCTCAGCTGACTGTACTCAGGGCTATAGAGGTGGACACAGAGCCATAGTTTGGAGACTTCCAGCATAGAGTAGAAGAGTTCCAGGAGGAATTTCTTAGAGATAGCATTTTAAGAAGGGCATTGAAGGATGTTAGATTTGGAGGGGTAGTGTACGAGGTCTGACAATTAAGTTTGCAAACTTGTCACCATGCACTTACATTAGCAGCAACTCAGGTTTCATAATCTTGGTATATCAGTGTCTCACAGCTATGTTTGTGTCGATGTGTGATGATGTCTTGCTGAGTGACGTTCATTATTGTTGTCACATGTCTTTGTATGCTGTCATGAGAATGTTGGAGCTTGAGTTTGCCTCAAGACCTTTTGGAGAGGCATGCTAATGTTTTGGGCTGTGTTATCACGGGTGATGAAACATGGGTGCACCAATACGACCCTGGAACAAAGCATCAAAGTGCACAATGGAAGTCAGCTAATTCTCCATGACCAAATATGTTCTGTCAGTCCAAATCAAGAGTCAAAACAATACTGCTAACCTTTTTTTTTTTTTAATTTATTTTTGACACAGAGACAGAGAGAGAACTGAACTGGGGGAACTCCCCAGTTCAGCATATGGGTCCGCACGGGCCGGGGCCGGGACTTGATCCTCGGTCCCCAGGGCTGCAAAGTGAGTGCTTAATCTACTGAGCCATCCCGGCTTCTGCTAACCTTTTTTTAATATCAGGGGTTGTTCATTATGAATTTGTAGCAACTGTACAAACAGTCAAACAAGTTGTATATTTGGAAGTGCTGAAAAGGCTGTGTGAAAAAGTAAGACAAAAACTAACAACTCTTCACCAACAATTCATGGTTCTTGCATCAAGACAATGTGCCAGCTCACATGGTATTGTCTGTGAGGGAGTGTTTAGCCAGTCACCAAATCACTGGGTTGGAACACCCTCCCTACTCACCTGATCTGGCCCCCAATGACTTTTTTCTTTGCCCAAAGATAAAGGAAATATTGAAAGGAAGATATTTTTATGACATTCAGGACATCAAGGACAATAGGACAATAGGACAATGGTTCTGATGGGCATTCCAGAAAGAGTTCCAAAATTGCTTTGCAGGGTGGATGAGGCGCTGACGTCATTGCATATCTTCCCAAGGGGATCACTACGAAGGTGACCATAGTGATATTCAGCAATGAGGTATGTAGCACTTTTTCTAGGATGAGTTTGCTAACTTAATTGTCAGACCTCATGTAAGTGTACAGAGCAGAATAGCAAGAGCAAAGGCTCAAAGCTACAGGTATGTCCAAAACCCAAAGATTCCATTTAACTGGAGCCAATGGGATTGCTTGCCTTTGGGAGAGATCTGGTTTGAATTGGAGGTTAGTGTGCCATGGGCCTTCACGTAGTGACAAGGCTCTGAAGTCTTTGCAGGAAGTCCCGGAGAGCCACTGGAGGAGTCTGGCCAGGACTCTCAGTTATGAATTTCAGTTAAGCTGATCTGGTGGGGATCATAGGAAACAGTCACCTGAGGTAGGAGTGGGGTGAGTCAGTCACCCTGCTCGGTCCATCCCACTCGTCTCCTTCCCTTTTCAAGGACAACCAGACAGCAAGGAGCAGGCCGAGCATGCACAGGTGGCTGATAGGTCTCCCCATCATGTCCCTGTCCGGGACTCTCTGCACAGGCTGCAAACATCCTCCCTCCTCAAGGAAGAAATACATGGTGTCAACATAAATATCCAAACCTTTAGAGAATTTGTATAAGAGTTTATTTGATTCAAACTGAGGACATATGCTAGGAGAAAGATTTGAAATGCTCCAGAGAATAACAGTTTTGCAGTTTCTTTTATGCATTTGAAATTAAGGAGCTTATGTAAGGAAGATTGGAGAAAGCAAGGCAGGGACTGGATTACAGGATAGTAAGATTATGTGCTCTCTTAAGGTAACTACCCCGCTTCCAGGGGTATTGTGGTACAGCCACATCTCACTTAACCTACCTGTTTTGTTTTGTTTTTAAGATTTATTGTTTGAGGAGAGAGAGAGAGAGAAGGGGGGAGGGCCCAGAGCAGTCTCCATAGTTGTACATCATTAGTTGTGACATAGTTTCATTCCACACAGGTGAATGTGGGGCCGCACAGGGACAGGACCCCATGGTGGGGATGAGGGTGGGGCCGGCTCCCACGTGAGAGTTGAGAACCTTCGCTGCCATCTGGCGGTTACCAGTTGCACCACAGTTCAGTACATGGATTTGCATGGGTTGGAACCAAGATTCAATCCCTGGACCTCGCAGTTGCCAGGCAAGCGCTCAATTTATTGAGCTGTCCTGGCATCCCCATGACCTACCTGTTTAATGGCCGCTCAGACTTATGAGCAGTTCTACAGTGCAGGGCATCTCCTTTCCCACTAAATGAAGCATTCACAATCACGCAAGACTATGTAGTTTGTAAGTGTGATTTTCCATGATAGCTATTGAAAAATACACACCCTGTGGCACCAAGACACACCACAAGACATCTGCCTGTAAGCTCCTCGCTTACTGACCAATTTGCTTAATGACCTAGTCGTAGCAATGGAACTTAGTTGTTAAGTGAGGAGTATCTGCATTTCAAAGGTATGTTAACTCACATGCAGGAAAGCAATGGACAGAGGGCTCGCTTAAAACTTTCAGAAAAGTTACAGGCCTGGAGCATGACTAACCACTGTGGCATGCCCAGTTAGGACTTTATGATCAGATGGCGCTGTGAGGTTACTTCCCACAGAACCCCTACCTCCACAAGCTCATGGTGCCGGGACCACTCCCGCTCCTCCCCCTCCTCGCCCTTCATGGGCACCTCCCCAGACGCTAAGAACAGAGAAGAGCCCTGGATGGCGCCACGACCCGCCTGCCCCCTAGCCTGCGGATAGACACTAGGGTTTGGCCTCTAGGGGCGTGAGTCTTCCCAGCCTAAGCGACCAGGAAGTGACTTCGATGAAGCCAATCTAGGAGCGAGAACCACCTAACTTCCAAGAACTCGGTGGTCCCAAGAATGAGAAAATGAATGTGCCCTCAGAAAAGATGGTGGTACTCTAGTGTCTCAATTTTAGAGACACTTAGCTTCAATAACAGTCTGATGTTGATAACCTGGTTTAACTCCATCGAGTTTCTTCTCTTGCTTTCCGGAGAGCCGGCCTTGGAAGAATCCCTTGCCCACAGTTAAGATGGCCGAAACGACTTCGGCGTCAGATGTAGGCGGTGATGGTGAGGCTGGAGTGCAATGAGCAGGCAATGGCAAGGAGTCCAGCAGAGGGAGAAATAAGAGTCTGAGGGTCTCTGGCCTGATGTTCCCTTCCGGATCCCGCAAGAAGGCCCATTCAGTGACCCAGTATTAAAAAAAATTTTTTTTTTGACGGACTAGTTATTTCTGTCATTGTTCATTTACAAGATACAGAATAATATTCTGCAGTCTCCTCCCACCCTATGACTAAGTTTCTTAAGTATCTTTTCAGAGATTGTCCATCTCTGTATCTGTATCTGTGTGTGTATGTGTCTGTCTATCTACCACCTAAATCAATGGTATTTCCACACATTTACTCGCTCTTTGACGGAGGACACTGCACCCAATGCCTTTTAATGCCTTAGAGTTCAGTTATTTCACAGAGGAGGAAACTAAAGCCCAGTTGTTACCCAAAGTCAGGCAGCCCATTAGTGACTCTGGGTCTTCAGACTACTAAATTCCAGTCTTTTCCACTGCCTTGTGCTGCCTTCTATTCCAGAAAAGCAGCTCTGAATTTATTGATCCCTGCTAGCCTTGTGAAAACGAACTGGATTCTCAATTTATTAAATTATGATTATATAAAAACTGTATGATAGCTCATTGTTTTAATGCTCCGTTTAAATGTGCCTGATTTCCCAATCCCACACTCTCCTAACAGAATGGCAGACTATGCACGAACTACAGTTGGTTCTGTGATATGACTAAGACATTAATGATCTTCATTTACCTTGATCGATCACTTACTATATGCCAGATTCTGTTCTAAGTGCTTTTGCTTGTTAACTCACTTAACCCTCACAACAGTTCAGAGACAGGCACCCTTCTGGATCAGGAGGCTGAGGAGAAGAGGGATGACTTTGCCCCAGGCCACACAGCTGTCAAACCCAGGCAGTTTGACTTCTGCGCCAATGCTGTATTGCCTCAAATTACTGAAGGCACAACCTCAGCAACTAGAGAGAGGTGGGATTTTTAGGCCAGGTTACCAAGGTGCAATTGTAACATGGGCAGCACAAGAAGCAGGGAAGCAGGAGGTCAGAAGAGCTGCTGCTTGTCACACATACCAGTTCCATACTGTCATATAAACGTAAAGGGAAAAAAATTAGAGTGGGCTATGCTATCATAAATACTGAAAAGCAAATAAGAATATCATGGTTAGGGGTCATGTCATAGGGGAAATGATGCATGTGAGCTTGTCCTGTGGAAAGGATGGCAGGCTTCACAAAAGGTACCTGGTAGCAGCTCCTCTTGCCCAGGCCCTTGCTGATTTAGGCCTGGGGTCTGCTAGCTAGTCTCAGGACTTCTAGCCTTTCGCCTTTCCCACCCACCCCATGTTGCAGCCTGGTGTAGTGAAAAGAGCAAGAGCACCAACTGACAACGGGGGAGGTTTGGGTTCCAGGCCCACCTCTGTCACTAACCCAAACTGTGTGATCTTCAGTAAGGCCCTTCCTCTCTATGGGCCTCAGCCTTCCTCAGAGCCTATCCTATGGAACAATATGCCCATGAGATGCTTGTAGAAACAAGTGTTTTTCCTCATGCCCCTTGGAGAGTCCCCTCAAGAAACAAACTTATTCCACCCTCTGCTTCACAAACCCTGAATAAAATATTGAACTAAACAGCTTTAAGAGCTCCCTTCCAGCTCTAAAATGCTATAGGCCACCCAGTCATCAGGACCACCCCATGAACTGGCTCCTCCATCCTCCTCACTCAGCCAAAAACCTTGCCACTGTTCTGGGCTACTCTGATGCTCTTAGCAAACCCATTCAGCCCATACTGCAGTGTTTACCTCCAGTCCTGCTTCTCTCTACCTCCACTGCAATCCATTCTCAGAGAGTCAGAGCAGGTTTTCAAAATGTGAAGCACATCACCTTGATACTCTGCTTAAACCCCCCAGTGGTTTGGATGAGGCACCTAAGGTAGTCAAATTCATAGAGAGAAAAGGTAGAACGGTGTGTGCCAGGGGCTAGGGGAAGGGGGCACGGGGCATTATTGTTTAATGGGTACAAAGTTTCAATTGGGGAAAATGAAAAAGTTCTGGAGTGGGATGCTGGTGATGGCTGCACAGTGATGTAAATGCACTTAATGCCACTAAATTACACTTAAAAACATTTAAAATGGTAAATTTTGTTATGTATATTTTATCACAAAACAACCCAATGACTTTCCGATATATTTAGAATCAAACCCAAACTTCGCACTGTGGCAAGCAAGGGCTCTCGCCGTGACCTATACCCGCCCCCATCCCTAAGCTCATCTGGAAAGCTTTCCCACTCAGTTCCTCAGTCCAGCCGCCAGTGTGCTTTCTGCACCTCACCCAACTCATCGCTAGCTCAGAGCTGGCACTTGCTGTTCTCTCTCTTTAGGGACCCCTCCACCTGTCTCAATCTCACCCCACCCCTTACCCACCCCTCACACCCAACCTCTGAAACCCTGCCCTCCACCACTTCCTCATCTTGCGAGACCTGCCCATTTACCCTTAGCTCCTTCTCATGATTTGGAACTCAGCTCAAACATCTTCTCCTCACCACTTACGTATCCATCTGCAACAGGCACTTCCAGCACATCTGTTTTAGTTCTTTTGTAGTGCTTATTACTTGCAATATAGTACCTTGTCTTATTTATATACTTATCACTTGTCTCCCTACCCTACTCAACTGTAAGTGCCAAGAGGATTCCTATGTGTTTTCCCTGCTATATCCTGGCACACAGAATAGTACCTAGTACATAGTAAACGTTTCCTGGAAGATATCTGTTAGATAACGAGAAAGCGGCAGCAGACACCACTCACCCTGTGTTCATGCTGACCTGGGCAGCGCGGTGCTTGACACACTGCCTGATTCTGTTCTCCCCTCCCTTTCTCCAGGTCCACCTTCTCTTTGACTTCTCTCTCCAGTACTGGTCACCCCTTGGCCTTCACAGCCTCCTACTCCTGACTGCCCCTTGCCAGGTAGTCATGCTCCCTTGCTCCAGCTCTCCTTGACTGAAACCTCTGGGACTTGTTCACAGCTCATATTGTCAGTCACTGAGCCATGCAGATTCCGTGGCAGAAGCCTCTCATGAGTAGTATTCTTCCCAATTCCAAGGTCAGAAAACAAGAGCAACGGCAAGAAAGTCTTGCTCTTTGGCTTGGTCCCAGCTCCTCATAGCCTCTATCTGGGATCAGATGCCCAACAGGTCTCTATTGTCCAGTCTCCTCCCACAGGTCACACTCCACACTGTTTTACAAAAAAATATTCAAACAGCCGTGCTCCTGCTCAAGAACTTTCTGTGGCTCCTCAGTACCTAAGGGTCAACATTAAGTTTCTCCGCAGCGATCTGTGGCCCTTCCAGATTGGCACATACCTCTCTGCTGCATCTGTCCTCCATTATTCATTACCTGGTATTTTATGTTTCAGTCAAGTACAGCTGCTAACCATTCATTACACACACCTATCCTGGATGAAATCTTTCTCATCCTTCAAGACCAATTTGAATCACTTCCTCCAGGAAAACTTCCTTGATTCAGAAGACCAGGTCTTAGGATGCTGGGATGGCTCAGCAGGTTGAGTGCTCACTTTGCAGCCCCGGGTTTGAGAATCGAATCTGGGGCCCTGGCCTGTGTGAACCTATATGCTGAACTGGGGTGTGCCCCCAGTTCAATTCTTGCTGGGGCCCATGTGGGGCCCTATGCAGCCCCACGCCCCTGGTCAGGTTCCTGCCCTGCGCAGCCCACCCTGCACTCACCTGTGGAATGAAACTATATAAAAAACTGATGACGTACAATGGAGACTGCTCTGGGCCCTCCCTCTTCTCTCTGTCTCTCTCTGTCAAAAATAATAATAATAATAATAATAATAATAATTTAAATGTATTAAAAAAAGAGATCAGGTCTCCACTTGGTCTTCCTTACATACTATTTTGTATTGTTTAGAATAAAAACCACCAATGTTAATTTTTATTTTTTTAAAGATCTTATTGTTTTTGACTGATACAGAGACAGACAGGGAGAAGGGGGAGGGCCCAGAGCAGTCTCCATAGGTGTACATCATCAATTTTCAACAGTTTCATTCCACAGGTGGGCAGGGGCCGTGCAGGGCAGGAACAGGGCCAAGGGAACTCCCGCATGAGAGGCACGCTGCCACAAGTTGAGGGCCAAACCAGGGGCCTCCCATATGGGAAGTTCACCCCAGCGAGAACTGAACTGGGGGCCACACCCCAGTTCAGCATATGGGTCCGCACAGGTCGGGGCTGGGATTCGATCCTCGGACCCTGGGGCTGCAAAGCAAGCACTCAGTCAACTAAGCCATTCCGGCATCCCCCACTGTTTATCAAATAATAATGTGCAAGATATTCTATATTATCTCATTTAATCTTTACATCAATCTTATGAGGTAAGTGCTATTATTATCCAGGTTTCTTAGATGAAGAAACTAAGGCACAGAGAGGTGACTTGGGGTAAAAGTGACTTGCCCAAGATTGCACAGCTCAAAAGCAAGTAAATCAGAATCTGAACCCAGACAGTCTGAATCCAGAGCCCATACTCTTGACCTCTACCCCACACTGTCCATTTTGTATCCTTTCTATGAAACAAGGGTCCCTTGTTGCCCTCCTTGCCTGAAAATCTTCCCACACACCAATTCCTAACTAATGCTATGGAAGGCACCATAATCTTCTCCAAGCTTCATTTCCTGGAATACCACCAACCAGGATGGGTTAGGTGGTGCTTCTGGACTTCCTTTGACACAGCCCCAGTCACTCTATCCTGAGTCAGCATGTTCCTGGAGCCCAGCACAAAAAGCCAGAGGCCTCAGATGGTGTTTGTTGAATTAATGAATGGGATCAACCTTCCTCAGCTGGGAATTCTCTTCTCACCTAGCAGGTCTTTAAATATTGACTACACTTTCTAAGTGAAAGGTCACTGGCTTTGGCAGGGCTCTCAGTTTCCTGCTGAGACTCCCCAGACAGGCAGGGTTGGGCCCTGCAGCCTGAGGAGCCACCTCTAGCCCTAAGGGGAGGCCACTCTCAGGCTGGGAACTAAGGACCACAAGACCTGTCCTGTAATTGCTGCTGTTTGCTCTCTGGCTGGCTTCTTGCCCAGATCTCAGTTCTCACCTCATCCTCACCTGAGACCCTGACCCGTATTCTGTCCAGACCTGACTGCTCAGAGGAAGTGATAGAAATATCTGGGTTCTGTCCATTTCCAGCTTTGCTGCCTTAAAGCAGTGAAACTGAGAAATCACTTCATCTGAGCCTCAGTTTACTCATCTGCAAAACTTGGCTACTGATATCCATGCCCTGCCTCCTTGGCAGACTTCTTTATACTTTCAAAAGTGTAAAATGTTGATAATTCACTCTTTCAACAAGTGTTTATTGCACTACTATGTCATACATACTATCTTGTTAGAATTTGTCTTCGCAGTAACCCTTTCCTTTGAGGTAGATATTAGTGATCCTCCTTCTACACGTGAGGGAGTGAGGTTGGAAGAGGACTATAACTTACCAGCTGTGCCTTGGGGCAAGTTGCAGAGACTAGGTCTGAGTGGGGGTTCCACTCATTTCACCTTCCCGGCTCGCTGATGAAGTCAGTTAGCCAAGCTTTGACCTTGCCCTCCCTCCAGGACCCTTCCTCAGCCCTGAGCCCCCCTCAGCATGTACCTCTCATGCAGAGGTAAGTTTTTGAGACAGTGTAAAGATCTTGGTTGGACCTGCTGCTGAGATAACACTTTGAGAAAAGTCCAGTGTCTTACTCTTCATTTTTCCAGAAAGACTGGGGAGAGGGGTGCCAAGTTTAATCTGTTTGAATCTTTACAGGCACTTTCCTTTTGACAAGTTTGGATACTTGAGGGATCCTCGAGGGAAGCCCAAGGAATGAATTTTGGTTCCCAGGTCTCTGACTTATGAGCTCTTTGTCAGAGCCCAGTCAGTCCTTAGTGCCAAGGTCAGGCTCAACCCCACCTGTGGAAGTCACTCACCCACACTCCTCAAAGATGTCAGGGTAGTGCCGGAATAGCACGGGTGGATCACGGTCACCCCGGACCGGGGCCCGAGGCACAGCCCGGATCCCAGGCCTCCGCCCCCGCCGCCCTCCAGAGCAAGAGCGGTGAATCCACTGGTGTGCTTCCACTGCAAACTTCCTCTTGAAGCGCATGCCACACTCAGGGCAGGGGAAGGGCCGCTCACCTGAGTGCATGCGCCGGTGGCTGACCAGCAGCGAGGGGTAGGTGAAGCGGCGGCCGCAGTCTGCACACACGTGGCGCCGCTGGCTGGCCTGAGCGTCAACACTGGGCACTGGGACCAGGGGCTGCACACTTGTGCTCTGGTCCCAGGCAGCTTTCATTGGTGGCTGTGCTCTTGCCAAGGCCTTGCTGATGGCTGTGTCAGAGTTGCTTTTAACCAACTCTTCAGGCCTCTCTTTCCCAGGAGTCTTTCTGGGTCTGTTGGTTCCTGGTCCTTCTTCTGGTACCTCTTCCTTCTTGTTTGGGGCATCTCCTGGGAAACAGGAATTAACTATATTTTAAAACACATTTGCTTAGGCTGTCTCAGGTTACAGGGTGTTTTTACTTAAAGGAGTGTCAGGAAAGTTAATTGCCTAGCAATTAACACACAGGCTCTGAAGGACAGTATAGAGTTCAAAGCTCTTAAGAGTGACTTATCTGGGCCTCGGTTCCTCATGTGTCAGATGGGAATCACAGTAGTTTCTTTTCATTGTTGGGAGAATTAAATCAGTAGAAGCATGTTCAGCACTTAGTGAATGCTCAATAAGCAGTAGCTATTATTGTGTTTTCTCAGTGTTTTGTAGGGTGTGACTCTTACAGATGAGGAAACCTACTTTGCTAGAGATCACTCTGCTAGGGGATGGTGAGGGGAGGATAGCTAAGTTGTCAACTACTGGACATTTTGTCATGCACTACTTTGCTTTGCTTGAGGAATGTGAAAGGTGGATCTGAAGCCACTTCCATTCTTTAATTGGTCCTGAAAAAGGGAGAATAAATGGTGTTTTCTACCACAGGGACCTGGAAACCAGAGGCTTGGACTTGGGTTCCTGATTTCCTACTCTGGTATCGACATGACTGTCCCAAATTCTGAAAACGTTGTACCAGGTCTGCCTTCTTTCCTCCTCTATTATCCAACATTGGGTGGCTCTTTCATTCCTTTAGGGATGCTGGGAGTGGGGATCTGAAAGAAAACATTGCTAGACAGGAAGCCCTGGAGCTCCAGGTCAGGGGAGACTTGGGACAATCCCTCACCTCTCAGAGCTCCTCCCACGCTTTCCCCCTCCTCAGGATCCTGGGCGGCAGGGCTCCAAGCCTCACTCTCCTGTTCCATCCAAGAGATGAGGGCTGGTTTGGGGCCTGGGCATCCTGGGAGAGAACAGGGATCACAGTGCTAGCCTGAGGGGCTGCCCTGGGAAGATAGCATCCCCCTGCCAGGGTGAGGGCACTTCCTCAGAACTTATGCTCAACCTGGACTGGGTCTCAATGCTCCTGTCTGAAGGAAGCAGATGCGGGATGAAAGGACTCCCAAGGGGATACCTGAAGTCCTGGGAATAGGAAGTGGCTGGTGCTGTTGGTGAAATAGTTAAGGATTAGAGCTTAAAAGTCCTCCGGGTCCCTCTATATAATCTCTTCTGTAAACCCCAGTGAAGGAGGGGGCTCTGACCCGGGCCTCACCGAGCGTGCCCAGGTGGCCGTAGGTCTCCCGCATCACGTCCCGGTACAGAGCCCTCTGCGCGGGCCGCAGGCATCCCCACTCCTCCGGGGAGAAGTACACGGCCACATCCGCGAAGCTCACGGCCCCAGACTTCTTGTAACAAGGCCGAGTCTCCCCGACTGTCAGCGCTGGGAACGGGGCAGGGGGCGGCGCCATGGGGCCTCCCAGCCCCAAGCACAGGCCGCCTAGTCCCGGGAGCAACCGCCTCCCCACCCCGCCTCAGCTTTCGTTGTCCGCAGGAAGGGCTCCCCCAGGCCGCTACCCTCCCCAGACTTGGCATCCGAACGCAGCCGAGAGAAACGAAGTGGCAAGGACTAGCTGCTAGGGATTCGGGTATTCTGACGGGGACAAACCAAACCCCTCGGTGTTTATTCACTTCTTGGCAGCTAGGCAATAGACACTCGGGTTTAGGGACCCGGAAGGTGCCTTCAGAAAATATGGCGACATCTGGCTTCAGTGGTCACTGACGGCTCTTAAGGGCGCCGTCTCTTGATCGTGTCAAACTGGTGCCCGTCTGGCTTCTGTGGTCCGTCGTCCACCTGCCCTCAAAAACCAATGGCCGCTGCAGGTGTTTTGTTTTTTCTTTAGCGGGAGAGGAAACCAGGGCGGGGGGGGAGGTCAAGGGGAGCCTTCTTGCCTTCAAGAAAAATGGCCCGGCCTGAGCTTCCAGCACCTCCCTTTGCACGCACAGCATAGCGGCGGGTGATTGGCTGCGAGCACAGGAAGCGGCGGCGCCGCGAGCGGCCTCTGGGCCGTTGGAAAACGCGCTCGAGCCCCGAAGTCTCCGTGGGTTGGTTCCGGAAGCCATCGAGGACCTTGTCGTTTGTGGAGCCCGGGATTGTGTCACTGCCGGTCTTCCTTCTGTGCCTCCCGACAGTGGGATCTGGAATCTGGCCCAAAGCCCCTGAGGGAAGATGTACACACCCTGGGGACACCCTGGGGACAGTGAGGTAGAAACCAGGTACGCGTTGACAGTCGGGACCGCAGCTTCGGAGCCCACTCGACTTCTTGCACCTGCGGCTCGGCTCCCTCAGTCTCTGGACTGGAGCGGCGGAAGAAGGAATGTTTGGTTAGGTTGGACTTGGAATGGGAAAATTTAAATTTTATTTATTTTTTACAAATACATTAATGTATGTGGGTTTAAAAAAGTGATACAAAAGGTTTGTAATAAAAATCCCTTTTCCCCTTTCTCCCTGTTCACTAGAGGTCACTACTTTTAGCTCTTTTTTATTATTTCAGTGATACTGTACATACAGTAAAATACAATCTTCAGTGTAAAATTCTCAGGTTTTATTTATTTATTTTTTTAAGATTTATTTTATTGTTTTTGAGAGGTGAGACAGACAGACAGAAGTAGGGAGGGCCCATAGCAGTCTCTATAGTTGTAGATCATTCGTTTTGGGGGGGGGGTAGTAGTTTTATTCCACATAGGTGGATGTGGGGGCTCAGGGAGCAGAACTAAACAGGGGACCTGCCCCATAGGAGGGGAGAACTGTCGCAGTCAGCCATCATGGCGGTTAGGCAGTTCTCTGTTGTGCTGCAGTTTAGCATAAGGGGTTGCATGGGCCAGGCGGGAATTGGACCCCCGTACCTCCAGATTACCAGGCAAGCCCTCAACCACTGAGC
Source organism: Craseonycteris thonglongyai (assembly GCA_004027555.1). Taxonomy (NCBI): domain Eukaryota; kingdom Metazoa; phylum Chordata; class Mammalia; order Chiroptera; family Craseonycteridae; genus Craseonycteris; species Craseonycteris thonglongyai. The sequence continues at coordinate 23,759 of PVKE010012173.1, forward strand.
TATCTGGTATTTCCCTCATCATCACTACTTTTATCACTCCTAAAAGAAAGCCCCTACCCATTGAGCAGCTGCTCTCCATTCCTCCCTCCTTGTAGCCCATGGCAATCACTGCTTCCCAGTCTCTATGGATTTGCTTTCTCTGACTATTTAAATGGAATCATGCATTGTGTGTCCTTTTGTGTCTGGCTTCTGTCATTGTAATATTTTCAGGGTTTATCCATATTATAGCATGTATGGGTATTCTTGCCTTTTTATGGCTGAATAGTATTCCATTGTATGGCTATACCACATTTTGTATCCATCAGTTGATGGAGATAGATATTTGGGTTGTTTCAACATCCATGTATAACTTTGTTTTTTTGTTTAATCTCTAATATACCAGGGGTTCCAAAAAAAAATGTACAAGAAATGTTATCTATGTATTTTTTAAGTTGAATTGAATTACGGTAGCAATGTGTAGTATGATACTCAAAAGATGGTATAAAGCAAATGAATGCTAGCATCACCATGTGAGGACAGTCAAAGAAAATGGCAGAAGCACAGCTGTTGTTCAAGGAGCTAAAGACCTTTTTGAAGTGGTATTTGAAATTCAAGAACGTTGTGGGGGGAAGCCGGGATGGCTCAGTGGGTTAAGCGCTCACTTTGCAGCGCCAGGGACCGAGGATCGAATCCCGGCCCCGGCCTGTGCGGAACCATATGCTGAACTGGGAGCTCCCCCAGTTCAGTTCTCTCTCTGTATATCTCTCTCTCTCTCTCCTCTCTGTCAAAAATAAAAATAAATAAATAAAAATATATTAAAAAAAAACAAAAAACGTTGTGGAAGTAAACAATAATGGAGGCGTGAGTATGCAACAGAACCTCCAACATGCAATTGCACACATTTGTGAGTGTGATAAGTGAGACGCAGAGATTGAAATGGCATGAGCAACAATACAAGTGGATGCTTTGGTCAGTGTTGCTCAAGCAGTTCACCGTAATCAGAAGTGTATGGACACTGATGGTCACCATTCTGAACACCTCTTGTAATTGCAGAAGTCAAATGTGACTTGTCACCTTTTGTTATCGGTATATATCGAGTATTACAATTTTAATACAGTTTTTTTCTTAAAATGTGTATATATATTTTTGGCACCCTCTGTATAATTTACTCACTGTACAATTAACCCATTTAAAGTGTACAGTTCAGCGGGTTTTGGAATATTACTGATTTTTTCAAATTGTGGTAGAATATGTACCGGTATGTTATAAAATTTGCCATTTTAACCATTATGTTTATAATTCAGTGGCATTAAGTATATTCACAGTGTTGTGCAGTCATCACCACTGTTTTCAAAACGTTTTCATCACTACAAAAGGAAACTTGGAACCCATTACAGTCATTCCCCAGTCCCCTGTTCTCCAGCCCCTGGTAATTTCTAACTTTACTCCATGAATCTGCCTCTTCTCCCGCCTCATGGGAGTGGGCCCACACACTGTGTGTCCTTCTGCGTCTGGCGTGTTCCACTTCACAGTGCTTTCAGCATTTATCCATGTAGCAGGTATCAGCACTTCATTTATATTCCCTGTTTCCCCGAAAATAAGACAGTGTCTTATATTAATTTTTGCTCCCAAAGATGCGCTAGGTCTTATTTTCAGGGGAGGTCTTATTTTTCCATGAAGAAGAATATGATACACATTTATTGTTGAACAACAAAAAAAGGAAATTTATTACCTGTATACGGTACAGTAGTAGTTGTCATCACAAACCAGCATAACCAGACAAACTGTGAATCCTACAGTATCAAGAATTTCTTGTTACTACCATTATTTCCATGTACAACAATCTATGGTACATTTACTCATTTATTCAATGACAGTCATGTCATCGTCTTCTGGAACATCATCATAACAATCTAAACCCTGAATTTCCTGGTGAATTTCTTGTGACTCCATTTCTTTCAGAATCAGTGGGAGGCCTTATTATCGGGGAGGTCTTTATTTTGGGGGGATGTCTTACTTTCGGGGAAACACGGTATTTTTTAAAATAAAATAAAATTTATGTTATGGTAATTCATAACATGAAAGTTACCATTGGTTAAAAATGGTTAACATTTTTAAGTGTACAATTTAGTAGTATTAAGTACATTCACATTATTATGCAAACATCACTACCATCCATTTCCAGAACTTCATCTTCATATACTGAATATATACACTTTAACTCTTAGCCATTTTTTTTGGAACTTCCATTAAAAAAAAACCCCAATACTCTTTGTTGCTGTTTACTGATATACTCATTTTAGACATCATGTATGAGCATCCTGCTATGAAACTTGCTTAGTTTGAATCCCTCACCTTTTCCCAACATACTTAATGCAATAAATTATTGTAAATAGTATTTCCTATACACTCTGATTATATTTACTTTCTTGTCAACTGCTTTTCTTTTTTTAAGTTGAAATATATTTGACATATAACATTGTGTAAATTAAGGTGTACGTGGTTTGATATATGTACATACTGTAATGTAATTGTCACTGCTTTTCTGTAATTTGCCAAGTGTCTTTCTTTTCTCCTTGAATTATCTGCCCTTTCTTGAAGTTATTCCAAATTACCAAAGATAGTGTCAAATTACCAAAGATAGCATCAAATCTTTAACCACTGTCTCTTTCCTGGACAACCCCTCTCCAGCCATCAGTCCTTTCTTTTTGAACTGGACTGGGCTTTAGCTTCCCTTCCTGCTATTCCGGGTTGTATCTTCTGTTTCCTAGGCTCACATCTTCCTATTTTTTAGTCAAAATGGGTCACGTTAATGGATTGTGTCATTGGACTATAGGTACCGGATGTCTTCATCCATCTTTCGAATCTTTCTGCAATGAGGCAGGCTGCTGAGCAGTATTTGCTCAACATGGGGTTGGTCACTGGAGATCACAGACAGGACTTGCAAGGTCTCTGTTGGCAGCAGTCCACAGTATGGTCTTGGACCCACTCCACTTGCCTCTCCTGCCAGTCCTAGCACAGAGGGAGCATCTTTGCTGATCAAGCTAGTCCCTTTTTGCTCTTTATATTTGCTGGCCCTACCCTTGCTGTTTTTGTTTTGTTTTTAAGATTTATTTTTATTGTGTTTGACAGAGAGAAAGAGAGAGAGGGGAGGGACCAAAGCATTCTCTCCACAGTTGCACGTCATTAGTTTTCCACATAGTTTCATTCCACAGGTGAGCGCAAGGCTGCGCAGGCCAGGAACTAGCTGGGGATTATTTTGTTGTTGTTTTTTTAGTTTAAGATTTTTATTTTTTGTTTTTTTACAGAGAGACAGAGACAAAGATTGACAGAGAGGGCCCAGAGCAGTCTTCATAGTTGTATGTCATCAGTTTTTAGACTTGGTTTTGTTCCACATAGGTATAGGCAGGGGCCGTGCAAGGTGAGAACTGGGCTGCCCCGCTCCCGCTCGCCCCGCTCCCTCATGGGAGGCACGCCCCCTTGTGCCAGGGGGTGAGAACAAAACTGGGGGCCTCCCGCATGGGAAGCACACCTCAGTTCAGCATATGGGTCCACACTGGCAGGGGCCAGGATTCGATCCTCGGTCCCTGGAGCTACAAAGGGAGTGCTTAACCCACTGAGCCATCCCAGCTTTTGTTTTGTTTTGTTTTTTTAAAACCTGGGATACTTTCTAGCTTTTAGTATGACTTATGCTGATTTCACCTCCACAATTATATGCGTATTTTATAACTTTAACTTTGAATTCTGGAAGTGCCTCACTGCGTTAATTGTTAATAATGTGGAAATGGAGTAAAGAAAAAATACAGGGTGGTCCAAAAGTAGGTATACAGTATAGTTTATCACTTACACTGTGACACACAGTATAACACAAATTACAGTCCCTGGTGATGAATTTCATTGATTTAACTATATTTTGGGATAAGCCTGTACATCCTTAGAAATAAGTCTTTTTTTTTTTTAAAGATTTATTTTATTTTTTGACAGAGAGACAGAGACAGAGAGAAAGGGGAGGGCCCAGAGCAGTCTCCACAGTTGTACGTCATCAACTTTTGACATGGTCTCGTTCCACACAGGTGGGCGGGGGCCGCACAGGGCAGGAACTGGGCTGGGGCCTCCTGCATGGGAGGCATGACCCCTCGAGCCAGGGAACCGAACTGGGGGCCTCCTGCAGGGGAAGCACATCAGCATGTGGGTCCACACGGGCCAGGGCTGGGACTCGATCCTCTGTTCCCAGGGCCTCAAAGCGAGCACTTAACCCTCTGAGCCATCCCGGCTTTCCCTGAAATGAGTCTCCTTTGAAACAGAGAATCGACTTTACCTAAAGAGACACTAAAGCACTTCACCTGGACAAAAACATATTTTTGTTTATTTAGATACTTTGTTGTAAATTGATTCTCATTGCACCAGGATAGAGAAGACTTAGAAAATGGAGCTAAACAACAAACTAGTCAGATTTAAGCAAACTTTCAAGACTAAAACTGTCCCATCATAAGTGGCTGATGTCATGTTGTTTTTCTTGCCAATCATAAATATAAAAAGATGCCCTTGCTTTCCAGTTGTTTTTTCTTGCCCACCAAATTATAATTGTTTAGGAATTTTGATCAGATAATTATGAGAAGTTATATGTAGGAGATAATTATAGTTCATAGATTTTACTTGTCAATCACAGGATGCATCTGAACTTTAAGGGAGAGCTAAAATTCTTGCATAAAACTCAGACTTACTGAGTTTTTAGGGGTGAAGTATAATGATGTTTGCAACTTGCTGTGAAATACATTAAATAAGATTAATTGGGGGAGGGGGGTGGGAGAGTGGAGGAGGAGGAGTTGGGAGTGGGCACCAGATATATGGTGATGGAGGGAGAGCTGATTCTGGGTGGTGAGCACATAATGCAATGCAGAGACGATGTAATGTAGAGTTGTACACCTGGAAACTATGTACCGGTAATTGTTACCAACCAATGTTACCCCAATATAACAATAAAAAAAAAAAATAAGTGAATACATAGAGGGATAGTCTGACATATGGAAATACAGCAAAATTAAAGAATCTAGCTTAATTGCAGAATCTAAGTGATGGGCATGAGTGTTTACCATAAAATTCTTCAACTCTTGAATCTGAAATTTTTTATAATACAATGTTGGAGTGCAGCTCTGCTATTTGTTCCTCAAACTAAAAGAAATGCTAGATGCCTTTACTTTTTATTTCAGATGATCCTATGAAGGTGATATTTTTTACACATGAGACAAGTAAGTCTCAGAAGTGTTGAATAATATGCTTAAGGCCACCAGGTAGTAGGGACTTAGCTGAATGTGGAATCCAGGTCTACCAGTTCAGGAGAGGCTATGTGGTGAAGTAAAAATTACACCCAGATCCCGTTAATAATTATCTTTGGAACCCAAGTGCTTGGAGAAGCAGTCTTTTTGTTCAAGAGATATTTGAGTCACCCACACCACTCCTGGTGTACAGACATGCTTATGCTTAGCCCCACCCACCTCCTTGTTTATTTCTTCAATAGTTTGTCTTCAAGTGGGACTAGCAGTTCCAAATGGGTCAGAAAGGCCTCTCAATTGTTGACACATACAAACATTACTGGAAAAAGTTAGATATTAAATCTTGATTTCAACTCCAATTACAAGTAATTTACTTCCATTAAAAAAAAAAAAGTTCCAAACACTATATTTCCAGCTGCCATGGCCCAAGAATACATCTTGAGGGGAAGCTGGGGTGGCTCAGCGGGTTAAGTGCTCTCTTTGCAGCCCTGGGGTCTGAGGATCAAGTCCCCACTACTGCCCATGTGGGTGGACTCATATGCTGAATTGTGGTGTTCTTCCCATGTGGGAGGCCCGGGTTCAGCCCCAGCTCTCGGGGGTGTGCCTCCCATGTGGGAGACCCCTGGCCTTGTTCCTGCCCTGTGTGGCCCCCGCCCACCTGTATGGAAGGAAACCAGTAGAAAAACTGATGATGTACAACTATGGAGACTGCTCTGGGCCCTCCCCCTTCTCTCTGTCCCTCTCTGTCAAACTAAATAAATAAATAAAAGAATACATCTTGCCTCAAAATCCAGGGTACATGCAGAAGAAGAAAACATAATTACTAATTCATAGAAGTTTGGGGGAAATTTTTAAATGTATGAAGTTTGATGCTTTTGTGCACTGTGCAGAGTGTGGGGCAGGAGAGTTTCCCATCTAAAGCCTTTGTCCTCTGCATGGTCATATCTAGGTCTTGAAGACTAAAGAGTGCCAACAGTGCCTTGACACTGGATGTATCTCCTTGCCAGACGTTTCACCTGCACTGACTAAAAGCCAGAATCTTTGGGTAAGCTTCCCCCAGTGGGGACAGGTCCAAAGTGTACTCTCTATTCCAGGGGATCCCCAGAGTGGGTACCAGCACCTTTAATAGGTTGTCATGTCTAAGGGACCCCATCTCCTAGAAACAGGAGAGATACTGACCAGAGTGATCTAGGGTGGGGGTGGCGAACCTATGTCACGCGTGCCCAAAGTGGCATGCAGAGCAATTATTTCAGCACGCGGAGCTGTGAATACCATTTAAAAATTACTGTTTATGCTCTTATAGACATAAAAATAATCAATACCTCTATCTCACTCGATGGGTTGGCACGCGAGTCGAGCGAGTATACTCTTATTTCATAAACTTTAGCACTCAATCGCCAAAAGGTTCGCCACCCCTGACTAGGGAGAGAACAATTCTGAGAAAATCCAGAAAAAATAGCCAGTTAGGGGATGCCGGCATGTCAGTGGGTTGAGCACTCATCTTGCAGCCTCAGGGCCCAAGAATCGAATTCGACCCTGGCCCATGTGGACCCATATGCTGAGCTGGGGTGTGCCCCCAGTTTGGTTCTCCCCAGGGCAAGCCTTCCTATGTGGGAGGCCCCCAGTTCAGCTCCTGCTTGCAGGAGGCCCCCAGCTGATTTCTGTCTGTGCAGCCCCACCCCCACCTGTGGAATGAAACTATGTAGAAAACTAATGACATGCAACTCTGAAGACTGCTCTGGACCCTCCCCCTTCTCTCTGTCTCTGTCTTTCTGTCTCTCTGTCAAAAATAACAACAACAAAAAAGGCAGTTGGGTGAGTGATTTGCAGTGAAATAACCCCTGATGGGACTAGTCTGAAGGTAGCCCACATTAAAGAGGGTTTTCACGGACAGGAGGTAAGAGAGGGGTTTTGACGGGTTGAAGCTACTCTCTTCTGATATTTACAGGAGACCTCTTAGGGGCAGGTTTGGAAGATGAGCGCTTGGAGGTGAATAAAAGCTGAAGAGCGAAGACTGAGGAGGATTCTGGGGGAGAGGGAGTTGGGGTCCCAATACCATGCTGTGGGTATTCTGGCAGCACTAGATCTACCTGGCTGGCGATACAGGTGCCCACTCAGTATTTGATTTGGCCAATGATGAGAGGCCACAGATGTCTTCCCTTTTATAGATGCAGAAGCCCAGGGACTGAAAGGGCAGGTGACTACTCACTGGCTGCAGAGCCTATCTGCAGTCAGATTCATCAAGTGTTAGAAAACAAAATTCAGCCAAGTAAATTTGAAGATTCTATTGACTTCATTAAGTGATCCATGAATTGGGTATCACCCCATCTAGCAACTAGAAGAACACTCCAAGGAATTGTACAAAATGGAAGGATTTGACTGGAAAACAGTTGGAGCAAGGGTGCTATTAGTAAACAGAATTATTTTTGCACCAGGACATCTTTTCTTTGTGGGAAGAGAAGGGGAAAGGTTTTTATTATGTTTATTGCCTCTTCTTTGAGGGAGGGAATGGAAAAGGGAAGATTATCTTACCGGTGTTTGACCATAAAATTCCATACTGGTTGATCAAGATTATGTTTCTGGGAAAGGGTGAAACTCCAGTTAGATCAGGTATTAAATTTAGATTTGGGGGGAAGCCGGGATGGCTCAGTGGATTAAGAGCTCACTTTGCAGTGCCGGGGACCGAGGATCGAATCCTGGCCCCTGCCTGTGCGGACCCATATGCTGAGCTGGGGAGTTCCCCCAGTTCAGTTCTCTCTCTGTCTCTGTATCTCTCTCTCTCTTTCTCTCTATAAAAAACAATAAAGAAAAAGAATTAAAAAAAAAAATTTTTAGGTTTAGTTTCATGGGCTTTTAGCATGCGTGATGTCATTTTAGGCCTGTGGCTTTTTTAACAAAAAGTGTTCTGGCTCCCAGGTTTAGCTAAGTATAATATAACACCCTGCACAAAGTACTTACTAAATATGAGTTTATAGTTGTAATTACCATCAGTACCTGGGTTTAAATTACAGCTTATAATAAATGAGTAGTAAAATGTAAATGAATCAGATCATCTCTTAAGACCGGTTTTCAAACATTTCTAACCAAATATAAGAGCAAAGAAAGGAAGTTACTGTGGTATAACAAAAAGCTGTCCACTCCCACAGTGAAATCATTCTGAAGACACATATTGTGACTTTAAAAATCATGTAGGGGGAAGCTGGGATGGCTCAGTGGGTTAAGCGCTCGCTTTGCAGCCCTGGAGCCCGAGGATCGAATCCTGGCTCTGGCCGATGCGGACCCATATGCTGAGCTGGGATGTGCCCTCAGTTCAGTTCTTGCTGAGGCCTACGCAGGAGGCTCCCGGCCCCATTCCTGCCCTGCACAGCCCCGCGCCCACCTGTGGAGTGAAACTATATGGAAAACTAATGCTGTCAACTGTGGAGACTGCTCTGGGCCCTCCCTCTTCTCTCTATCTGTCTCTCTGTCAAAAAACAATAAAAATAAATCTTTAAAAATAAAAAAATCATGTAAATTTGCATTCTATTTCATAATGTAGCCAAATTAAAAAGAATATATAGTCAAAAGTAAGTTTTGCAAGTGTTGAACACTTATTCTACTGGTAGAGTATAAGTTGGTACAATTGCTTTGGAAAACTGTTAGTATCTATCTACTAAAGCTGAATATACAAGTTCTGACCATTAAGTTTGCAAACTCATCCTAGAAAAAGTGCTACATACCTCACTGCTGAATATCACTAAGGTCACCTTCAAAGTACTCCCCTTGGGAAACTATGCACCAACACCAGTGCCTAGTCCACCTTTCAAAGCAATTTTGGAACTCTTTCTGGAATGGCCATCAGAGCCATCATCATATTACCCTTGATGTCCTGAATGTCATCAAAATGTCTTTCAATATTTCCTTTATCTTTGGGTAAAAAAAAAAGTCATAGGGTCCAGGTCAGGTGAGTAGGGAGGGTGTTCCAATACAGTTACGGTATTTGTTGACTGGCTAACAACTCCCTCACAGACAGTGCCATGTGAGCTGGTGCATTGTTATGATACAAGAACCATGAGTTGTTGGTGAAAAGTTCACTTTGTTTTTGTCTTTTTCATGCAGCCTTTTCAGTACTTCCAAATAGTTGACTATTTGCCCAGTTGTTACAAATTCATAATGAACAGTCCTTCTGGTATCAGAAAGGTTAGCAACATTGTTTTGACTCTTGACTTGGACTGATGGAACTTTTTTCATTGTGGAGAATTGGCTGACTTCCATTGTACATTTTGACACTTTGTTTCAGGGTCGTATTGGTACACTCATATTTCATCACCAGTGATAGTACTGCCCAAAACATCATCTTGCCTCTCCAAAAGGTCTTGGCAGACTCAAGCTCTGACATTCTCGCAACAGCACAAAAAAACATGCAACAATAATAATGAACGCCACTCTGCAACACACTGCCATACACTGCCATGAACACAGCTGTGAGACACTGATATACCAAAGTTATAAAACCTTACCAAATTGTTTGTAGTGTTACTAACATAAGTGCATGGTGGCAAAGTTTGTGAACTGAATTGTCAGACCTTGTATGCACATAATATGACCCAGGAATTCCACTCCTATGTATATATCCAAATGCATACCCGTATTTTCCGGCGTATAAGACGACCGGGCGTATAAGACGACCCCCTAATTTTACAGTTAAAACATAGGTTTAGGCCTGTATTCGCTGTATAACACTACAGCCTCGGAAGTGGGGGGTAGTGTTATACAGCGAATATAGGCCTAAACCTATGTTTTAACTGTAAAATTAGGGGGTCGTCTTATACGCCCGGTCGTCTTATATGCCAGAAAATACGGTACATATTCATATGTTTACTGAAATGCCAGGAACCAGCCTGGATGAACGAAGTCCCCGAGTTCCAGCGGTGGGAATTAAAGACTGACTAATTGTCCGCAGACTGTCCTCATTAGGAGCTGCCCCTAATAGCTTTATTGTTTGTCTTATATAGCAAAAGTTTATCATAACAATGAACAGGCAAAGGTCATTCATTAGCATAGCAAAGCACAGTGAGAACAGATCTTTACAGGAGGTAACAGCTCCTTCCAGAAAAGGCTTTGACATGTAGATCACAGGACATTAATCTATTGGTGTCTGCTGCCTGAGAAGCTATATATACACACTTTTCTATATCTAATCACCCAATTACTCCCCCCCCCCACCAGGGAGATGAAAAGGGGGACCAAGGCTTTGTCATCAAGGCCCCCCCTCGCCAAAACCTTTCCATTCAGGCTCACGACCGGCTCCCAACACTGAAAGATGTGTGCTCAAATGTTCACTAGTAACACTTGTTGTAATAGCACGAAACTATTCACACAGTAGGATGGATTATTAATTTATGGGATATTCATTAAATGGATTACTATTGAGAAATGAGAATGGTCTACAATTGCATGCATAATATGGATAAATCTTATAGACAAATAAGCCAAAAGAAGCCAGACACAAAATAGTATATTATATATGATTCCATTCATATAAAGTATAAAAACAGGGAAAACTAACTCCAGCTAATAAGAATCAGGGAAATGGGGAAGCCGGGATGGCTCAGCGGGTTGAGCACTTGCCTTGCAGCCCTGGGGTCCAGCCTGTGTGAACCCATATGCTTCCCATGTGGGAGTACTCCAGGTTGGCTCCTGCCCAGGGTGTGTTGCCCATGAGTCCTGCACAGCCCTGCGCCCACCTGTGTGGAATGAAACAATGTTGAAAACTGATGATGTACAACTATGGAGACTGCTCTGGGCCCTCCCCCTTCTTTCTCTCTCTGTCTCTATCTCTCTCTGTCAAAAACAATAAAGTAAATCTTTAATAAAAAGGAATCAATGATGTTTGCTGTTAATATTGCTTCTTGATCTTGGTTGGTTACTCAGATGTGTTCAGAGTATTCAGTTTGTGAAATTGAGCTGTAAGAGGACTGACAATTAAGTTTGCGAACTTACCACCATGTATTTACATTGGCAGCACTGTATAAACAACTCAGTAAGGTTTCATAATCTTAGTGTATCAGTGTCTCACATCTGTGTTTGTGTCGACATGTGGTGGTGTCTTGCTGAGTGGTGTTCATTATTGTTGCATGTTTTGTGTACCATCATGAGAATGTCAGAGCTTAAATTAGAGCAAAAAACAAACATTAAATTTCTTGTTAAACTTGGCAAGAGTGGAAGTGAAATCAGTGACATGTTAATTCAAGTTTATGGGGGTAATGCCATGAAGAAAAGGCAGTGTACAGATAGATTAAATGTTTTTCTGAGGGGAGAGAAAGAGTCACTGATAAAAAGAGGTCAGCGTGGCCAGTAACGAGCAGATTTGAGAAAACATTAAAAAATTCATCAAATTGGGTGTCAAAACGTTGGCTGACTGAGAAACATAGCAGACCAAGTAAATATCAATACTGAAATAGGAAAATCTTAACCGAAAATCTTGGCATGAGAAGGGTGTGTGTAACAATGGTCCCAAAGGAGCTCACTGATGCATAAAAGCAAAGGAGAGTAGAAGTTTGCCAACACCTTTTGGAGAGGCAAGACGATGTTTTGGGCCGTGTTATCACTGGTGATGAAACATGGTTGTACCAATAGGACCCTGAAACAAAACATCAAAGTGCACAATGGAAGTCAGCCAATTCTCCATGACAAAAAAAGTTAAAAAGTTCCATTGGTACAAATTAAGGGTCAAACAATGTTGCTAACCTTTTTAATACGAGGGATTGTTCATTATGGATTTGTAACATCTGAACAGTCAACCAAGCTGACTATTTGAAAGTGCTATAAAGACTGCATGGAAAAGTTAGACAAAAATGATGTGAACTTTTTGCCAACAACTCATGGCTCTCGCATCATGACAATGCACTAGCTCACAGGGCACTGTGAGGGAGTTTTCAGCCAGTCACCAAATAACTGTATTGGAACACATTCCCTACTCATCTGATTTGGACCCTAGTGACTTTTTTCTTTACTGAAGATAAAGGAAATATTGAAAGGAAGACATTTTGATGACATTCAGGACATCAAGGGTAATACAGTGATGGCTTGATGGTCATTCCAGTAAGAGTTCCAACATTGCTTTGAAGGGTGGACCAGATGCTGGCATCCCTGCGTAGCTTCCCAAGGGGAGGACTTCGGAGGTGACCAAGTGATATTCAGCAAATATAGCACTCTTTCTAGGATGAGTTTGTGAACTTAGTTGTCAGACTTCATGCACTTAAGAGATGTAACTTATCTATATGTATATGATACTTCAATTAATAAAGTCTCGATCCTCTAGCTCCCTCCTCCTCCTTAGAGGCTACATCTGTAATCAATTTCTTATGTCCTTCCTGAGATAGTTTAGTATATGAGTATATAAACATGTATCTTCTCTCTCTTTTTCTTTTCAGAGGCAGAATATTAAACATACTGTTCACTTTGTGTTCTTTTTTCTACCTATATCTTGCAGATTGTTCCTACAGACTGCGTCATTTTTAATGGCTGCACAATGTTCCATTTTGTGGATGAAACTATTTAGACTGTAATATAAATAAAGAAAATCTAGTCCTGGGGTGGCAAACCTATGGCATGCGTGCCCAAAGTGGCACGTGGAGCAATTATTTCGGCACGCAGAGCTGTGAATACCATTTAAAAAATTATTGTTTATGCTTTTATAGACATAAAAATAATCGATACCTCTATCTCACTCGATGGGTTGGCACACGAGTCGAGCGAGTATACTCTTATTTCATAAACTTTGGTACTCAATCGCCAAAAGGTTCGCCACCCCTGATAGTCCAAAATAAAGCTGGGAAGCAGTAAAAGGTGGGTTCTCACGCATTTTGTAGCTTACTTGACATACCCCAACAGAAAGAAGGAAGGTTTTCTTCTTGCCCAGCAACCACCCAGCCAATATGAAGCTGCCAGAATTTTGAATTCTCTCTCTCCTCCAATGAATAGTCATTCAAAACAGTTCCTCCCAACTTTCTCCTTTATTATATAAAAGAACACTCCTGTCCTTTGTTCTTCAGACTTGCCTATAGTTTGCATTTCCTGAATTGCAGTTCTGCTATTCCAGAATAAACTCCATTTTGCTGGCTAAACTGCTTGTCTTTTTGTTTTAAACATTGTCATTTCTTGGTGCCAGAAGTGGGATCCGAAGGACCTGAACGCCCCAGGAACTATGATCCCTGACTTGTGTGCAGAACTCATTTGAGCCCTCGATACTGTCCATTTCTGTGAATCTTTTTTCCTTTCAGTCCCATCAGTCTCTTGGATTCAAGCTCCGTTCTTTTGTTTGAGCTGCTGACTTTATTTGGATCTGTTTTTGTTTTTGTGACCATCTCACCCTTTTGGTTAGTTCTCATTTGTCTTCGAACCTTTGGTTTTGAAATATGGAATACCAATCCTCTAAATTTTCTCAGGAGGGTCCTCCTTCTGGAACCCTGGCTGATTCTATTAAAAAAAAAAACTATAGTCCCTTTTTGTGTGCATTTTTAACTAAATGGACCAAATTTACCAAAATAATTTAGAATGCCAGTGGTCATTACAGGGAACTTTTGACCTCTCAAACTTGCTTTTCTCAGAACTAAATTGGAAGACCATGGCTCTAAAATTAAATAGGCTAAATGGGATGCCTATTTTAATCAGTACCTGAAGACTTCCAAACTCATTCAAGACTCTAACGTCACCTCTTCACAAAATACCATTTCTAAATTAACCGACGTGAGAGAAAACAAAAGAGCTTCCGAGGCTTCTTTTTCCCGTTCCCTGTCCTCTCTGTCTCCAGTGCCATCTTCTTCTTCCAGTACCTTATTTCCTTCCCTGTCCTCTCAGAGCCAGGCATGTGGCAACCATCTTGCACTCAGGCTGTCCCTTCTGCTCTGTCCCCACCCCCTCTGTGCCCTCTGCTTCCTCTTTCTGTTCCTCTCAGTAGACTTACCAGGACTGTCTCCACAGTTGTACATCACTAGCTGTGGCATAGTTGCATTCCACACAGGTGGATGTGTGGCCAGTTCAGGGCGTAAACTGAACTGGGGCCTCCCTTATGGGAGGCGAGAACCTCCACCGCCCTCCTGGCTGTTACCAGCAGCACCACAGTTCAGCATATGGGTTCGTACTGGCTGGGGTCTGGATTCGATTCCAGGACCTCACAGTTGCAAGGCAAGTGCTCGAGCTGTTGAGCTCTCCCAAATCCCAGGACTTACCTTTTTCTCTTAACCATTCCACACTCCTTCCTCCTTTGAGCCTATTAGAACTGCCCCTTTGGAGTCAGACCTTCAGAGAGAGACTGGCTCCAAATGCTAAGCTCCTCATTTCTTATTCGACTAAAACTGAGTTGGGAACCATAGTCAGAGATTTATCTAAAGTAACTGAGAATCCTCACATTTGCTAAGGAATTTAATGTAGTCATTCAAATTGATCAACCTAGTTTCTCTGACTTACATCAGCTAGTTCACATGCTTGTTGGTAAAGGCCAGGCTCAGCACTTGATGAAAATTGCTAATTTTCCTGAGAAGTCTCTATAGAGTAACAACCTGGAAACAAAGAGAACCCCCCCCCCCACTGCCTTATTTTATAATGAGGTTTGGGGAGTCGCCCAATGAGCCTATGCATGATTGCTATAGCCAACTCTAAATTGTTTTTAAAGAAAATTTTGGTCTTTCTTTCAATGTTGAATCCAATATTCTTTCAAGTTAAAGAACTCAAAGCCTTTAACTCCGTTTATTAATGGGCTAGACTGGGACCTTTCTCTTCTAGTTAAAAAAGACAAGAGTGG
>PVKE010012174.1:0-38814 GCA_004027555.1 Craseonycteris thonglongyai
AAAAAAAAAAAAAAAAAAAAAAAAAAAAAAAAAGAAATACAGAAAAATATTTGTATATCAAGATATACAAAAGTTCATATACATAGCACTTATGAGTGTGAAAACAATTAGAAATAACCTAAATGTTCAACAATAGGAAAATAATAACAATAACAGTGTATAGTCACAAGATGAAATGTGATATGATTAAAAAAAAGATTGTAAAGAAAGACAAAAAAATATGTACCATTATCTCTGCAGATGAACTTTTGGTGATTTTTATCTTCATTATACTTTGTATATTTTTCAAGAAGGAGCATCTTTTCCTTTTGTGTACCAACCAGATATCATTAATGCCATTCACAGTACAGTTTTGGCTTTCTGCCTTCCATTGTAGGATTGAACATCCAGGCTCATTTATGGTTGAGTAAGAAGACCATGTCCTTAGTTCTGGTTCAGTTGTGAGTGGAAGGAACATTTCTGGACCAATAATTTAATTGCCAGTTCAAGACCCTTCAAAGCTCTTTGGCATCCAGCAATGAAGATGGTGGTGGCTATTAGCAGGGTCCCTGAGTGTCTACCATGAACATTCTTTTTGTTGACTTATCATGAACATGTAGCATGAACAAGGAGTAAACTTTTGTTGTTTTAGATCTCTGAAATTTAGAGATTGTCACATCAGCATCACATAATCTATCCAAATTGAGACAGAAATTGGTATTCTGAAGGGGAATATTGTTATAGCCAAAAGAAGAGATAAAGACAATTTACAGCACAATCTATTATAATACCCATGGCTTCGGCTTAGAGGCCAAGTGGCAGGTAATTTGAAAATAGTTGTTGGAGATTAGAAGGCTGGTGCTCCATATTATATAGTGAAAAAACATTTGGTAAAACTCACGCATGATAGCTTAGAAGGCAGAAAATATACCTAATTAGCTTGTAGGTGTTTTTTGTTTGTTTGTTTGTTTGTTTTTAAGAGTGTCAACAACAAAATTAGTAGCATGTGTTTATCATTGGGAGTATTTGATGAAGTAATATAAGAAAGAGATGATGTGGGAAGCTGGGATGGCTCAGTGGGTTAAGCACTCACTTTGCAGCCCCGGGGACTGAGGATCAAATCCTGGCCCCAGCCCGTGCAGACCCATATGCTGAACTGGGGAGTGCCCCCAGTTCGGTCCTCACTGGGGGAGACCCCAGCCCAGTTCCTGGCCTGTGCAGCCCCGTACCCACCTGTGGAATGAGACTGGAAAAACCAATGATGTACAACCATGGAGACTGTTCGGGGTCCTCCCGCTTCTCTCTGTCTCTGTATCTCTCTCTCTCTGTCAAGAACAATAAAAATAAATCCTTAAAAAAAAAGAAGAGATGAGCTTAGAATTGAAATGAGCCAGTTTAAAAGCAGTAATGAAAAGAAATAAAGCCCAGAAACATGAAAACTGGTAGGATTGGAAGTAACACTTCTCATTCTCAAATGACAAAATTGAGAAGAACTTTTAGTAACAAAGGCTGATGAGATGATGAGAATTCTTCCTTATGGTGAAGACCAAATAAATGATTAAATCAAAGTTTAAATCTCTGAACAGATTAAGGTCCCTCAAAGCAGAAACACCAATTAAGCTTGTGGAATTCAATAAATGCCTTCAAGTGAACAAACCAGCTCAGGGAATAGAAACTAAAAGTGGCTTTATAGACTCAAAGTACTGACAATTTAGTCAAGAGAGGAAGAGAATAATGGGGCTAAGAAAACAGAATTATAGCAACTCTAAAGAGTCCAGATAAATACTTTGAGTGTTGCTATTAGCATGTGTAAGTTAAACAGAATAAAATAGATAAGAAAGCTATTGTGCTTTTTGATTTTACCATCTGACTAGACACCAGGCCAAGTAAAGAGATTATGACTGTTCAAAATTTCTAAAACTTTGGTCTCAAACATTGATCATAGGAAGTGTACTGAATGAAGAACTTCTGAGTCTCCAAGAAAGATGTATTTCAAATGTCCATTCTAGATATGGCCAAGGAGAATAATGGAAAAAGCAGAATGTCTAGAAGCTAAGAGGACAACAAAGAGAAGAATTGTCAGGAAATAGCATCACAGCTTAATCAAAATTCTACATCCAGGGATATGGGCTGCACATCTACTCAATGGGACTTCAGAATGGCTTTGGCTCAGTGACAGCTCTGTGTCTCTCATTCTGTCCCCTTCCATATGAGGAGAGTTTATTGCAGTTGTTCCAATTCCACCACTGCATAACAGGAGTGGGTCTCTAGATAAAGAGGAGTAACATTCAGACTTGATATACAAACTATCACCTATCACCTAGAGTAGGGGTCCCCAACGCCCAGGCCATGGACCAGTACGAGTTTGTGGAACCCGGTTCCACAACAAGAGATGAGCAGTGGGTTAGCGAGCAAAGTTTCATCTGTATTTACAGCTGCTCCCCATCGCTGACATTACCACCTGAGTTCCACCTCCTTTAAGATCAGCAGCAGCATTAGATTTTCATAGGAGCACAAACCCTATTGTGAACTGCACACATGAGGGATCTAGGTTGAGGGCTCCTTATGAGAATCTAATGCCTGATGATCTGAGGTGGAGCTGAGGTGGTGATGCAAGTGCTAGAGAACAACTGCAAATATAGATTAACATTAGCAGAAAGGTTTGACTGCACAGAGACCATAATAAACAAATTGCTTGCAGACTCAATAAAACCCTGTGAGTGAGAAGTAACAATTAAGCTTCATCTGGCCCTTGAATCATTCCGAAACCACCCCACCTCCACCCCCACTTCACCCCAGTCTGTGGGAAAATTGTCTCCCATGAAATTGATTCCTGGTGCCAAAAGGTTGGGTACCACTGATCTAGAGTTCATACACTTTGAGTTTGCTGCCATGATTAAAGGAATTGTTTGTTTTTTCTCCCTTGGTGATTGGGTGACTATGAGCATATTTTGTATGTGAAGAGTGAACCAAATATTGATGACCAGTAGGACAGGACAGACTATGTTCCTTATTATTCTGGCTCAACTGTATCTGGTTCTCTTTATTATTACAAGACAGAATTGTTTAGCCCCTTATGTTTCAACAAGGTCATATGACTATTTTGGGCCAATGAGATATGAGAGAAACGACACAGGTCACTTCTAGGTTACAGCATTTAGTTGCTGGTACAAGATTCTCCAGATCTCATTTTTCCTCACCTGCATGATTCTAGAAGAATGACCCAAGATGGGGCCTTAAATAGCTAGGACAAATACAGTCCCCTACCAACCTGTGCTGCACATTCAACGTGAATGAGAATTAAAGTTTTATTTTGTTAGGGCTCTGAGATTTAAGAGGTGGTTTGCTGTGACAGGTAACGTAGCCTGCTTTGACTGATAAATCTACAAATACCAAGAAAGACTTGTAACTCTACATATCTTTCGTGACATATATTGATTATATCTTTTCATACATTAAGTAGCACTATCTCACTGTGGACACACATTTTAAGTCTTCCTTATTTTAAATACAATGTATTAAATACAATGTGGTAAAATTTCAAACGCAACTTTCCTCCTATAAAATCTCTAAAACTCTGGAAATAAGCAGGAGAGCCTATGCTTGATTTCTGAGATCCACCCAGATCATGCATTGGGTGGAGTGGTCAAAGGAAAAGTATGATTTTCTAAGACAAGTAACACATCAAATATCATTGTAAAATTTAGAATTGAGTATGTCAGGATAGCACCACAGCTTGAGCACTTGCCTTGCAACTGCAAGGTCTGGGGATCTAATCTCAACCCCGGCCTGTGCAAACCCATACACTGAACTGCGGTGCAACTGATAACTGCGGGGATGGTGGCAAAGGTTCTAACTTCCCATACAGGAGGCCCCAATTCAGTTCCTGCCCTGCACAGCCCCGTATCTACCTGTGTGAAATGAAACTATGTCACAACTAATGATGTACAACTATGGAGACTGCTCTGGACCTCACCCTTCTCTCTCTTTCCCCCTCTCACCTTCTACCAAGCAAAAAGATAAGTATTTTTTTTTTTTTAGAATTGAATGGAATTACCCATTTTACTGACTGAAAAAGGCCCCCTAAAGAAACAAGAGTGTCTGTTTCAAACCTTGTCCTAAATATGAAGAAAAAATCTTTCAGATTGGCAGTCTGCCCAGACTAAACATGACACCCTATATTCTTTTGAGACTGAACCAGTTGAAATTAAATAACGTTCTTTAATTTTTTCTCCTTATATTTTGGGGGGCTTAAAATAATCTTACTATTCCCAAAGAACAAATGACACAATGAAAGATCCTGTCTAAAAAAATGAATATGAAATTTATTATAAATGCCCGGCTTTTAAGCATAACCTCTCATTCCAAAAAGAAATGTATGAGAACTTCTGACAGTAGCATAACAGTTTTAAAACCTAAAAATAAAATATAAGAAGAAAAGTGAAGCTCTTTATTTTTCTCTTGATTATTTGTTTGTTTGTTTGTTTTGGAGGGGGGGTGCTTTTGCCTTCATTTTTTAGATGGCAAACAACATTGGCTAGGTTTAGGTTTAGAATCTTTTCTAAAAGCATTTTATTTCTGCCAGCTTAATTCTACTGTTAGCTCTTCATGAAGCATACTATTAGGATAAAAGCTGTACAAACATTCTTTACCAAAGAGAGTTTTACCTTCCCTAAATGGTAACATTGAATTTTATCATTTTAAAGCCTCTGTAAATAAACTGGGTATTTCTCCAACAAAACTTTTAGCTCCTACAGGACAAGTACTGTGTTTTTATCTTCAGGAAACCCCTAGCATCTAGCATGATGAGTGATGAGCCTGTAGCTTTGGATTTAACTCTCTATCCCTTAAATCAGCAGTGTGTAATCTTTTGTCTTTCCTGGGCCACATTGGAAAAAGAATTGTCATGAGCTATACATAAAATACACTAACAACAGTTAATGAGCTAAAAAAAAAAAGTCTCAAAAAAATCTGTTTTAAGAACTGTGTTAGGCCTCATTCAAAGCCACAGGTTGGACATGACTACCTTAAACTCATTCTGTTACAAGTATAAAAAAATAAAAATAAAATTCTGGTCTTTACAAGTTCTATTTAGAGAGGGGATGTCTTGGAAGGTCTAGGGGACATTTGGGTGAAAAAAAGTTTAAGAAAAAAAAAGACCATACTTGGGTCTGAGAAATACCTTTGGAGCTGTGGGGTGAAATACTATGGAAAGTGATAAACGATTGCTCTTAAAGTTGCTTGAAAATTCAGTTAAAGTCTACAGAAATCACAAACTGATGAATAGAACATTTCTCTTGGGAAATGTTAAAAGTCAAGTCTGCGTATGGGTGGACCTGGGGCCAAAACAGAATTGGCCCACCTGACTAAGACAGAATGAGTCAACATGGTAGCAAGACAATTGTATCACTTATGGTCAATTTCAACAGACATGGCACCAATCCACTTAATTTTTAACAAAACTGTTTTTAATACAGTGTACTTATGTCATTTGTAAATATGCAGCACAGTTGGAAACAAAGAATTCAAAACCATGAAAATATATTTTGTCTCAAAGAATACAGACACTAAAGAATTAATGTTATCAATTTTTAAGGATATAATATTCATTTCTGTCAAATATCCATAGTGATTTGGGCTCAGAACGGCTAATTTTCATATTATTCCATGAGCCTATTCTTGAAAGTATGCTATGTAAGGTTGACTTAGAGAACATTTGACCACTTCTACTTCTCCACCTCCATTCTTCTCCCGTTGAAAGTAAATGTTAACTAAATCCTCTACAGTTTCTTCATCCATCATGTGAAAGTTTTCCATTCCAGTCAGAAGCACTGTCCTCTTCGATATTCCTGAAAATACCTAAAAAGAAAAGTAAAAAAGAGAAATGAAAAATTTTCTATGAGCTTTGAACTGCAATTCAAATTACATTCATAAGCTCTGCTTAATATTTTGTAGTTAAATCTCAGTAGAGGCAAGGAGCACCGGGAAGATTTTTCAAGCAAGAGAATACCAGAGTGAGATCTGAGTTTCAGAAAGATAAATCGGGTGGCATTATGACAAATAGAGGAAAGGAGGGCAACTCTACTGATAGGAAGACCAGTTAGAGAAGTAGTCATAGGTGGAAACAACAAGATTGAATGACCCAATGAATGTTTAAGGTGAAGCAAAATGAAGAGTTAAACATGGGTTCTAGTTTTCAGATTGGTGGATTACGTAGATAGCGGTAACATTTAACACTTGAGTAGAAAAAGAAATAGATTTAAGAAAAAAAAAAGAAATAGATTTAGAGTAAAGATAATGAGTTCAGAGGAAATGAGCAGACAATATTATTTTTAATGCCCAACAATAGTAGGCAAATGAAAGAAATGTAGGTATGTTTCCACATATAAAAATAAAGATTGTGCCACTATCTCAGTAATTTCAGTTTAAAAAGTTGTATAAGTAAGTTACAGTTTTGCATTAAAATGTTATTTTAAAAGACAAATTCATTTGGTACCAAGCAGATATGAAGAAACTATTTTGATATCCCTCACTAGTAAGATTCAAATAGCAACAGATTCATTTTTTCTTTATTTTTTTGTAATGTGGGGTCAAGCAGTAAGTTCCCAAAATGAAAGAAATGAGATGACTTTACCTGAAACTTTTTCAAATGTGTTTCTATGTATGGAGAAACAGCAACTCTATGGCAGTTTTGATTTATATAAAGAGGAAAGTCTTTGTTTTTCAAAATCTTCTCAGCAACTAGAAGTAAATTTTTTTTAATTATTTTATTTATATCCTAAACATTTTAACCTAAGTTAAAACTTCCTTCAAACAGAACAATATTATAACAAACAGTAAATTGAGTAATTAATTTTTAAGAAATGCTGCAGTTCACTTACAAGACCTCACAGTACATAATTTTGAAAACTATAAGACCAAACAATACTGAGGTTTAAATAGAGCTTTCTCTCTTGAACTATCCACTGCAGTCAATCAAACACAAAGAGCTGCAATGTCCTTAGACCTACCTTGAGCTACATAAAATGCAATAACCATTGGCGAAAAGTAACCCACCCATCCTAACAAGGCTGTTTATCAGTTTCTGAAGAAGTATAAAGGAAAACTATGATTAGAATAATATATATATATACAAATATAATAACATACATATTGCTATATATATGTGTGTGTGTATATATATATATATATACATTCACACACACACACATATATAGTAAATTACTATATTACTATAGTGTGTGTGTGTATGTATGTGTGTGTGTGCTAGTAATCCTGTAAGATATTCAGTAAACTGATAAAATTATGCCAACCAAATGGGTGGGGGGAGTGTTAGATGTCATCTAGAAAAAGTAAAGGCAAATAATAAAAATTCATCAGCTGTCTTCAAAACAAAGAATAATTAAATTTATGTTTAGCAGCATTTCTCTCCTAGAGGGGAAAAAAGGTAATGTGTCAGGTAGCATCAAATTTAACAGGAATAGTTCTTAAGAATATCCAAACATTTTTTTTTCTCTTCTCCCCAGTGCAAGAGTCGACAGTATAATACAATAGTGAAGAGTGCAGACCCTCGCTGGCAAGGATATGGAGAAATTAAAACCCTGGTACACTGCTGGTTTGAATGTAAAATGGTACAGTCACAGTGGAAAATAGTAAGGCAGCTCCTCAAAACAATATGCACAGAATTACTATAGGATTCAGCAATTCCAGAAAGATCAAACTGTAAGTAACTTCACAGTGGGAGCAAGGAAAGTTTAAGGTAATGTCTCCATTTTTACTAAATTAATACTCTTCTATATTATTTTGGCTTCCTTTGAAAAGTATGGATTACTTTGTTATGAAAAAAAACCTAATCAGTCAATATTTTTTAACTAGGACAGTTAGATTTCTGTTATATGTGCAAACCGAGGAGGACCCTTAAGAACCAGAGCAAGGAATTTTTACACATATTGGAAATCACTTGAACATATTAACAGAAGCAGCTGTAGAATCTTCTATTTTTTAATTTTTTAATTTTTATTTTTTTTTTATTGTTTTTGACAGAGAGAGACAGAGAGAGATACAGAGACAGAGAGAGAACTGAACTGGGGGCACTCCCCAGTTCAGCACATGGGTCCACACGGGCCAGGGCCAGGATTCGATCCTGGGTCCCCAGAACTGCAAAGTGAGCGCTCAACCCACTGAGCCATCCCGGCTTACCCAAATCTTCCATTTTTAATCACGAGAATGTAAACCTTGCTCAGATGGTTTGGTAAAAGTCCATTTGTACTTATAAAAGGAGCAGATGTCTAATTGCCCTTTCATTCCCCCCTTGTCCTTCCCTGGAATCAATTCCTTCCACCTACCAGACACCTGTCAGTACTAATAGGTGAGATGGAAGAGACAATGTTATAAACATATTTAAATTTCTCTGCCATACACCAACTGTATGATCTTGAGTAAGTTACTTACCCTCCCTAGGCCTGTTTCCGCACCAATAGCATGAGTTTAACACCTACCTCCAGAGCTGTGGGGCAGATCAGAGGAGACAGATGTACAGAACACTTGGCTCCATGCCTGGCATGTGATGAGAATGCACTAAGATTTATGTACTCATTATCTATAATATCATTCTCTGCAGCACTCACGAAAATCATTTTCAAGACTCTACCATTTTATACATTTTTTTAATACCCAGTATCACATTGTCTAATAGTTGGGGTTTTTTTAAGTAGAAAAGGAATACTTTTGAAAATGCCATAATTTAAATACTAGTAGAGTGTTCTTAAACTTTCTAAATGTGAATACCTCCAGTTTCCACAAAGGTGATGACCGCACTTCGGGCCTGCTTATCATACTCCACAGATTCCACTTCTCCACCTCCGTTTTGGGACTTACAAAAGCTCAGTTCTAGCTTGTCCCTCATCTGATTTTCGGGCAATTCATCCGGAATTTCAGTAACACGGATCTTCATTTTAGACACGTCTACATGAACCTGGGAAATTGTTTCATATTCAGAAATATGGACGAGAAGGCCCATGTTGAACAGAATTCTGAAAAGCCTTAATCACCATGTTACCTGGAATTTGACTCCTGACTGCAATGGAACCGGCTTGGCCATAACCACCACACTTATATCCTTTATCTGCACATGATGAGTCCTCATTCTGATCACATTTTGGGCAACTAAAAAATAATTTGGAAAGTATTAATTTCTAATATTTCAATACATTTTTACCCTTTTGGTTTAAAAATAAATTATCCTGAATATTTTCAATTTTCTTTAAGTTTAAAGAATTTGATTTTGAAACTTTCTTAGGATTTCCAAGTGATAATGGTTTTGCCATCAATCTAGGATATATTAATGTCAAAATACATCAGCAAAAATCACAATGTAGAAATTCTCTCAAGATCTACATTCATCTCTTAAGAGGTAAGCCTAATATTTTAGAAATTCATATACTATTTCAGTACAGTCACACATCCTTCTTTTCCACTGAATACAGAATTATTAGATAATTCCCTTAGTACATTAAAGCACAGCCAGAAATGTTTTTTCATGTTGAATTCTCATGAGTCCACATCATTCTGACAATCTTATCATTCATCACTCCTTCTTAATATGTTACAAGTACCTTAGAAATATTTATTTTTGTCTCTGTCTTTCCCAAGAATTGCATATTAAAGACCACATAGGCCACATAGGCTTGAATATCAAAGAGTAAGTCTTTTCTTTTTTTTGCTATATTTAATGAGGAATTCTACTTTCACTAAAATGCTTTTGATATCATGCATTAAAAATGTTGATAGCCTTGCTATACTGATCACAAAACTAACATGTGTAATTTACCCATGCAAATGGGAGCAGCTCAGTAATATAATTATGCCCCAAAATCATTAGAACGACAAGCAGCAACTGCATGTCAGTTTAAAATTTGTAGAGTGTGTATTTTTAATTTTGTGACTCAAGAGGATATAACACTTCAGTCCTTAATATTTGGAGCTGTTGGTCATAAGGATAAGAGATGCCCACTCCTGGTCTTATAAACTTGACATCTGTTTATGACAATCAGCTAACACACCACAGCTGGAAGAAGAGAGAAACAGGGCTAGAAGGCAGGGCATTGTCATGTGGGAATTCACACTCATTGTACCACAATATGACTCTATAACTTGAATTTTGACTCACTTAGTGTTAATGACAATAAGCAACAATAACAGAGAATATCAATGAAGTAATATTTAGATAACACTCATTCCCTCTCACTTCCCACACCCAAACCTCCAAAATCTGGTGATCTGATGCAGCTGAGAGGAACCACTTGTATTTCAACTTTTGTGATGCTGACTGTCAAAAGCCAATTCCTGCTCAATTGTATAAACACAAAGTTGTCTCAAGAGAACAGGACTTTAGAGCCATGCCCAAGATGAAAGTAGTGATGCAGCTGTTTCTGACGAGAATCCTATTCCCAGCGTTCCCATGTAATCCCTGTGCAGAATTCCTGCTTCCCAAATCCTCTTTCAGGTATGTCCAAATTAACTCTGCCAATTGCGGGCGTGGTTCTTGGTTTCGTCCTCCACCCTCAGCTACAGGGGCAAACCAGGGGTGAACGAAAAGTCTGTGTATACACTGAGCTGCTAAAAGGCTTTTTATTTTTTTATTATTGAGGCAAAATTGACACATCATACTACATTAGTTTCCAGTGTACAACATTATAGTTCAATTTTTGTATATACTGTGAAGTGATCATTGTAAATCTAGTTACCATCTGCCACCACACAGTTACAAAGAATTGTGTGTGTATATGATGAGAACTTTTAAGATTTCCTCTCTCGGCAACTTTCAAATACAACATTTTTTTTTAGATTTATTTTATTGTCTTTGAGAGAGAGAGAGAGAGAGAAAGAGAGAGAGAGAGAGAGAGAGAGAGAGAGAGAGAGAGAGAGAGAAAACAGAAAAGGGGGAGGGCCCAGAATAGTCTCCATAGCTGTACCTCATTAGTTTTCAACATAGTTTCATTCCATCGAATACAACTTTATAAATGCAACACGATGTTACTGACTATAGTCACCATGCTGTACACTACATCCCCATGGCCAATTTATTTTATATCTGAAAGTTTGTATCTGTTGAACCCCTTGAATCCCTTTCTTTTTTAACACTTACTTTCAGACTATAGTGACAAACCAGGCATCAGGAGACATGAGTTATAGTAATAAATTCTCAACATCTGCACACTGGAAGGGCTTGTGAAGACCATTAGGTCCTACTCCATAACTTGATATATGATGAGCCGCTCAGAGGAATGTTGATCCAGTAGAAAGTACATGGGTACTCAGGGTTTGGCTCTCAGCTCTGCAATTTGTTAACTGTATGGACCAAATTCCTTATCTTTTTAAGCTTCTGTTTCCCTATCTGGAAAATTCCTAACATGTAGCAATAATAACAGATAACATTTATTAAGTGTTGATTATGTATCAAATACCATGCTAAGTATTTTACCAGTATTTCTTATTTACTACTCAAAGCAACCCCATGAGGCAGGTACAACTACAAAGCCTGTCATAAAAATCCGAGCTTTATAAAGAACTTAACCCAAGTCACACTTCTGGAAAGGGACAAAACTGGCACTCAAAGCCAGATTCTCCTCATTAAGGCGCCACCAGCTCTGAACAGAGTTCTGTACCATGGAGTACTTAGCAAACATCAGATTCCATCCCCAATCTCTGAATCCTGGTCTCTTTCCAGTCACTGGTCATGGGTTCATAGGTAAATCACGTAAACACCTCAGAATCTGTTTTCTCGGCTATAAAATATAAATAGTAACTCTCCTAACTTACCGCTTTCATAGAGTCATGTGGGTATAAAATGAGATAATGTCTATGAAAACTCCCTGAGAACTGCGTAGAGCAGGCATGTTCAACTTGCAACCGAGGACAGCTTTGAATGCGGCCCAACACAAACTCTTGAAACATTATGAGATTTTTTTTCTTTTTTTTTTGGTAACCTTTTTTTTAAGCTCATTAGCTATCATTAGTGTTAGTGTATTTTATGTACGGCCCAAGACAATTCTCTCAATGTGGCCCAGGGAAGCCAAAAGGTTGTACACCATTGGTGTAGAGCTCTATGTCCTTAAAACATTATTACTTGTATTAGAATTAGAGGGGACAAGTGGAATAGAAAGACTCTGGCTGGTATTGAACATCACAACACCTGGGCTTGAGTTTCAGAGCCGTTCCTTTCTGAATGAGTGACTGTATTCAAGTCACTTAATGTCTTCAAGTCAACTTTATCATCTATGAAATGGGGATTATCATACCTGCCTCAGCGTTTCAATATGAAGATTAGATGACATAATGTGTGTGAAAATTGTAAAGTAAAGCCAAATATCTATGAAAGCTTTTTGAAAGTCCAAGTGCTTTCCAAAGGTAACATGGTTATATTGTTGAATATTAGTCATACCTTCTTCTTCTTCAAAGGTGATAAGAGCTTCTCCCTTTTGTAGCTCATAAGAAACTAGTGAGCTCACATGAAATGAACAGGAGATATTTAAAAACTGGCTGTTATCCTCAGGATTCTCTAAAGATGAAAATGTTATTTTTTTTTCAGGAATATCTTCTTTAATCTAATTTAAACAGAAATGTTTGATTAAAATCAAGACAAGAAATAACAATCCCTTCTCATAAATAATGTAATCATCCAATAATTCATTCATCACTTATTTCAGAACCCTATAGAATACAGGTCTTATTTAATAACATTAGTAATTGCTTCTGCCCAGGTAAGTATTCAGGAATGGAATCAGATGCTGATCATTTAATATTATTTCACAGATGAAATTATAAGTATATAATCACTCACTTTTTCTAATCAATGTTTAAATAGGTCAATATTTTATAATATTCCATTCTGAAGCCTACATCATTCATGGTAAGTACCTTTTAAACAACTGTCCCAATAAAAGGCTTTCTCACAAGGAAATAGTTAGAATGTTTATTCTCACTGAAAAGAGGTATCAGATGGATTCTAAAATACATTAAAGCTATTTTGATAGCAAACCCAAACAATTTCATCCAAAAACAAAGACTCCTGAATTATATAATTTAAAATTTATCCAATTTAAATTCCTCACTTCTGCAACACCTGCCCTTCAACTTTTTAACCTTTATCAAAATTTAAGTTTATAAAACTGTGAAGGGACACTGTCAACATGATTTGTAATCTGGAGGATAATGCTAAGTGGTTATACTTAGCTGTTTAAAAATCATTGGGGGGAAGCCGGGATGGCTCAGTGGGTTAAGAGCTCACTTTGCAGCCCTAGGGACTGAGGATCGAATCCCGGCCCCGGCCCGTGTGGACCCATATGCTGAACTGGGGAGTGCCCCCAGTTCAGTTCTCACCGGGGCGAGAACCCAGCCCAGTTCCTGCCCTGTGCAGCCCCATGCCCACCTGTGGAATGAAACTACGTGGAAAAACTGATGATGTGCAACTATGGAGACTGTTCTGGGCCCTCCCCCTTCTCTCTGTTTCTGTATCTCTCTCTCTATCTCTATCTCTATCTCTCTCTCTCTCTCTCTCTCTGTCAAAACAATAAAATAAATCTTTTAAAAAAATCATTGGGATCAAGATATCTCTACAACTACACATAAATGCACAAATGAGTCTGGTGCTTGCATTTCTATTTCCCAAGATTATTTACATGGCGAAATAAAAGGTGTTATCACAAAGAGAATAGAAATATTCATAGTAAGTTGATCTAATCTCATATTCATTTATATCTTTTCATATAACTTCAGTAGAACTTCTGATTATCATAATTATAATTACAAAACAATCTGTAATGTCTGAGAATAAGCAGTTTCCCAATAATGTGGAGATATCCAGCATACAAGCATACCTTATTTTATTGTGCTTCATTTTATTGCACTTTGCAGATATTGCTTATTTTACAAATTGAAGGTAAGACCTTCCACCAGCAAAAAGATTACTATTTGCTATCAGATAATGGTAGCATTTTTTAGCAATAAAGTATATTTAATTAAGGTATTATATTGCTTTTTTTAGACATACTATTGCATACTTAATAGATTATAATGCAGTGTGAACATAACTTATATGCACTGGGAAATCAAAAATTCATGTGACTTGCTTATAGTGCAATACTCGCTTTATCGCAGTGGTCTGGAACTGAACCTGCACTATCTCTAAGGTATATATAGAGAAATCAAGAACTTTTGGAATGAGAAGAAGAGTGCCTGATTCTAGTCCTGAGCACCCACTGTGGCAGAAAGCAATTCACTTATGACCTCTGGCCCTCTGTAAAGAGGCTCAAAGGAGCTGGCTGGCTTCTCAAGGCCCTCTGAGTTATAAGACTAAATAATTCTAGCTCTGGTCTGAAAAGTAACTAGAATCTTAAAAAGAGTCTCATAAACACAGAAAATCTCACTTCCTGATATTCAATATCCTATCTGCCACTCGAGAAACAAAAAGTGACAGTGCTTTAAAGCATTTAGATTATGTAAAAAAAAAAAAAAAAAAATCTTTTTTTTTTTTTTTTAACAATATGACTCGATATGAAGAATAAAGGGGTGAAAGTTATGTCTAATCCAGATACAGGAAAATTTAGGAGATCATAATAGTGAAAATATGCATCCAAATTTTTTAACTGTGAAACTCATTTAAATTACTATACCATCTTGGATGAGAAGAACAAAAAACAACTTAGTGAGAAGACGAAGAATTTGGTCCAAAAGTGATTGATAATGACCATTTTTGTTGTTTTTGTAAATTTTATTAATGTATACATAAATATACAAAGTACATTATCATAAGTATACATCCAGATGAAATTTTACAAAGTGATCACACACATGTGACCAGCACTCAGATCAAAAACAGGACATGACCAAAACCCCAGAGGCCTCTTGAGTCCCCTTCTAGTTCTACCAGGCTAACTTCCAATATCCTGCTTTTGTGCTATGTTTAAATGCAAGCATATGGTATACCCTTTTTTATGTTTTTAGGCTCAACACTATGTTTATGAAATTCATCCATACTGCTGCATGCAGTTATAGTCTGTTTATTCTCATTGCTGTGTAGTATTTCGTTGTACGAATATCCTCCAATTTATTAATTTACTCTACTACGGAAGGACAGTGAGTTGTTTTCACTTTGGAACTATTACAAGCAGTGGAGCCATGGATGACCATAATGTGTTAAAAGTGAATCTTATATAATAAAATCATTGTTTTCTGAAAAATGGTGTTGTTAAAAATGAGGTACATGCAATAAGTAAAGGGGTTACCTGAGAGGTTCTGGTATCCTCTTGTAACTCAGCTTCAAGCTTTTGGATCTCCAAATGTAACCGAATATTTTCCTTTGTTATTTCATCAATTAATTTCTAAAAAAAATAAATATCAAATAGTACCAAAAATTGAAACAGCCTCTGATCTTATTTTTGTAAATAAAAGTTAAATTTCTCTCACCCTGAACAAGGCAAAGAAAGACACTAGACAATCTCAAAATAAATATGATCATGTGAATAATTTGTTGAATGTTTTATATCATCTCCTACCACTCCCAAATATGATCTCCATTAAACAAAGAAACCACCTTTCACATAGACCAAAATCACAGAAATTTTTATACTCAATCAAGGACACCCAGATTTTCTGAATCTAAGTTCAGTGCTCTATCAACTCCTTTCCTAGCTATCTGTGACTACAATATGACTTTTAAAGATTTATTTTTATTGTTTTTGACAGAGAGAGAAAGAGAGAGGGAGAGGGAGAGAAAGAAAAGGGGGAGGGCCCAGAACAGTCTCCATAGTTGCACATCATCAGTTTTTCCACATAGTTTCATTCCACAGGTGGGCATGGGGCTGCACAGGGCAGGAACTGGGCTGGGGTCTCGCCCCGGTGAGAACTGAACTGGGGGCACTCCCCAATTCAGCATATGGGTCCACACGGGCCACGGCCGGGGCCGGGATTCAATCCTTGGTCCCCAGGGCTGCAAAGTGAGCTCTTAACCCACTGAGCCATCCCGGCTTCCCCTACAATATGACTTTTAAATTGCACATATATTACTCAGAGGCAATTAAAATAACAGTACAGCTGACTTGGTATGCCAGACATATGGCCTTGGGTAAATTGTTTAAGCTCCCTGAGCCTCCCTTCCTTCTTGGGTCTGATCAGATGACTGTTAACTTAAGCTCCTAACTTGTAGGTGCAAATCAAAGAAATGAAAGAGTGAAAGAGCAGTGAAGGCTGTAAGCCTTGTAAGAGACAAATTAGAAATAAAAAATATTTAAAAACCCTAAGATCCTCCCAAATTCAAGATAATGTTGGACAAAGACATAACAATCATGCTTCACTGCAAAACTAATCGACATAAATTCATTTTAATACCCAGTAATTTTTCCTTTTTACCTGATTTTGTTCATCTTTCATAAATTCATCTTGCCCATCTTCTTTAAGAAGTTGTTTTTCCTTGTCCTCACCAGCTGCCATGATTCCCTAATTACCATAAAATTTTAATATTTTTAAAATAGCACATACACACAAACTCAACAAGAAGTAACAACCTTTATCAGTTTACAAAGGAAATATCTCTTCTTTGCTCTATCTTTTTTCCTATCATCAAAGTTTTTATTATCATGTGGCTTATATCTAAACAAAGTCTATATTCAATTAACTTACACCCATAATCATATAAAAGGGTTTTAAAGATCCTTTGCCTTCCAACAAAATAATATAAAATAATGGGTATTAACATTCCTTTGTACATAACATCTCAATCATAATATGATGGCTCCCTTTTAAAGACTACTATTTTGTTTGCTTACCTTTTCTAGGACTAAGATAGGAAACGTACAAAATGAGCATCTAATGTTGCCAGAAAGCAAGAAAGTGCTCATAGAAAGATGAGGACATGTCAAAAGGACAAAGGATCCAGCCTGAGGTGTTTCTCAGTAGCCAAAATATGGAATAAATTAAGTATAACAGTAAATAATGACAGTAGTAATTAAAGCCACTGAGTAAAATAACATAAAAAACAAAAACAAAACCTATGAGTCCATACTAACATAAATAAATTGAAATTTTGGTGACAAAAGGACCAGTTAGTTAGTTTCAAAATACTTCCCCACAAAATAGTTACTCATTTCAAAGAGGAAAAGAGTAACTTTCCAGTGGACAAGCCAAGCAGATGCCACCGTAATGAAATAAAGTAAATAATGAGATAAATCAAAACCCTGTGCCATCTGATAGAGTGCTCTGAGACACAGCATGACTTCTATGATATTCCTGCCAAAGACGCATAATCTGCATCTAAGCATGAAGAAACGACATAGACTGGCCTGTTCTCTTCAAAAGTGTCAAGTTCATAAAAGCCAAGGACTGAGAAACTTCCAGACAGAAGGAGACTCAAGAGGTATCACAACTAAATGCAGTGGATGGTTCTGAACAGGGTCCTTTTGTTATACAGGATACAATTGGGAAAAGTGGCAAAATTTAAATTGAATCCAAGAATTAGATAGCAGTAATTTATCAATATTAATTTCCTGATCTTGATCACCGTATTGTGGTGATGTAGAGAACATCTTTTTGGGGGGAGAAATATATATTCAAGAATTCCAGGGCAATGGGTCATGAACTTGGAAAAATATTCTCAAATAATTCAGAGGGAAAAAGTTGTTTGTATTGGACTCATAACTTTTCTGTAAATTTTATATGGATTCAAAATAAAAAGATATACTTGTATATCTTACATATCTTATACATAGCTCCCTATTGCAACAACAATTGCAGAATCCTTATTATGGCATTTGTCATTCATCCAAGGATTTTTTTTTTACGATTAATTTTTTTTTTTTTTTTTTTGACAGAGGGAGACAGAGAAGGGAGAGGGCCCAGAGCAATCTCCATAGCTGCACATCATTGGTTTTCTACATGGTTTCATTCCACAGGTGGGCGTGGAGCAGCGCAGGGCAGGAACCGGGCCAGGGACCTCCCACATGGAGCTTGCCCCAGTGAGCACTGAACTAGGGCATATGGGTCTGCATGGGTTGGGGCCAGGATTCAATCCTCAGACCCTGGGGCTGCAAGACGAGCGCTGAATCTGCTGAGCCAACCCCTCATCCCCATTCATTCAAGGTTTTACACAGTCTAACACAACTTACTTTTCAGTCTTACTTAGACAATGCCTGCATTAAGTCCCTTAACCGCACTGAACACTCGAAGGATTGCTCTTCTTCCTCTTGCCCAGTGAAAATATCACATTATTCCTCACCTTCCACCTTAATTTCCACTTAATGAAACCCTACTGTTCTTCAGGGTCCATCCCAAATTACCCTCTAAGTTCTTGAAGACTTTTCTGATTCCCACAAAGGACATTACCTCTTCCTCTTTTACTCCTTTTACCTCCCTAAAGGGAGCATTAATTATTTGTGTACCTGTGTCACTTTCCATGATTAAATGGTCGCCACGGTAAGGCCAGGGACCATGTCCACGCTTTCTTATACCCGCTCAGAGCACAATACAAGTTTACATACTGAAAACACGCAAAATTTACATAATTGTGCAGAATCTTGACTTTGGTATTTGTTCTGCTCAGGACATCCCATGCTGATGAAGTTCTCTTACATTTCCAGACAGCAGAAAGTGCAACATTATTTGTTTTTTAAGTCAAATATATATTCTTACAAGATTATAATAAACAATCGCAATCTATTTAACTCATTTTAATATCCCCAAAACTTCTTATGGCACATTTAGTATCTGGATACTTTTCCTATTTGCATGACATGGATGTTACAGTAATAGCCTTCTTTTTATGCAATCACATGGATGGCCCCCTTAAAAATGTCCACACCCTAATTCCCAGGATCTGGGAAAAGTACAGGTTATTGCTATAAAGAAGAATAAAGGTTGTAGATTGAATTAAGTTTGTTGATCAGCAGAGTTTAAAATAGATACATCCTCCTGGATTATCAGTGGGGCCCAAATAATCACTAAGGTCCTTCAAACTGAAAGAGGAAGGCGGAAGACCAGAGTCAGAGTGAGATGTGGCAATAGAGGAATGGTCTGCTGGCTTTGAAGATGGGCAAAGGGCATCACTAAGCCAAGGAAGGTGGACAGCCTGAAGGTGGGCAGCTTAAAGGAGCTGGGAAAGGCAGGCACAGGTAATTCACCCCAGTAGCCTACGGGAAGGAAGGCAACCCTGTAGCCACCTGGATTTTAGCCCTGTGAGACGTAGGCCAGACTTCCAACTTACAGAATTTTAAGATAATAAATGTGTAATTTGTTAAGCCCCTAAATCCTTGGTAATTATTTTTTTTTGTCAGCAAATAAATTTTCAAAAATACAAACCGCATCTACCACTTATTTTCCTAATGTATCACTGTGGTGCCAGGCCTGATAAAATCAAATCTTCCCATATGCATGTCTGGCAGCAAAAAGGAAGAAACGAGAGGAAAGAAGAAGGTGATTAGTAAAACAGTGATACATCTACTACACAGTTTTTGGTTTTGGGGTTTTTTTTAACCTTGTGTGTATCATACAGACAGGAAAACATCGTATTCTCCTTTGGACGTCTCTTTCAAGGCTATCCCTGCACACACCTAGGTATTCTGAAAAGTGACATAGGACTGCCAGTCTCTGCAGCTGCCAAGGAGAGTCAAGTTCCTTAAGAAATCAGTTTTTCTAAGAACGATCTCCAGAGACGCTCCAGAAACAGTGGGGACACACAAGCCATTTTAAGTTTCAATTTCCGGAAAGAAGCAAAGCAAACTAACGCGGTTAGAGGCCGGGATGGCACAGAGAAGGCTCGGTGGGCCGGGGGAGCTGGTAAAGCACCTCGCAGGTAGTGTCGCCGCCGCGGCCCGGGCGGAGGGGCGTTGGGGGCGCTGGGGGCGCAGAGGCGCCGCCCTGGTGCTCTTGGAGGGGCCCTCGACCCCGCCGAGCCGGCCTCCCTCCGCACCCAGGGCCTCTCTGGCTCGGGACTCGTAGGAGTAGGGATGGCAGCCGGGAAACGGAGGGGCCCCACTCACCCGCCGAGCGCCGAGGCCCGAGGTGCCCGACCTTCCCCGCAAACTTCGCGGGAGGAACGCGCGCCGGACTCGCCCGAATACCGGGTCTCTGGGCGGAACGGCCCGGGTCCCCGAGGGTCGCGCTGCCTTATCCCGAGTCAGACTAACAGTTCGGTTCTTTAAAAAACAAAAACAAAATTCTGCTCAAATTAACCGTTGCTCGGCATACAAGACCTGGTGTCTCCAAAGACTGATCGTTAACAAGCTGTAACAGTTTTCACTTTCGATTTTTAAAACTAGTGGTTGTTTTGTTTTCGTTTTCAGGGTACCTATCCTGAAAGTTTTCCTGAAGTTTCCTTTAACACTAGTTTTAGGACATGTTTTAAAAACCACTCTTTTGTGTGTGCACGTTACTGGACATACTGTTGGAAAAATGGATTGTAAGCAAGAAAAAGGGGTGTCTCTTTTCTGATTGCAACTATCGTTGTAATTTATTGGTCAGTATAACCTTAATCTACAAACTTTTTCAGCCAGCCCAAAATAACTTTTCTGTGTCTCTTGCAGTGTCCTCTAGTCCCCAGATTAGGGAAAGCTGTGGTGTTCAGTTTTCTTTTAATTTTTTGTTTTGTTGTGAAGCTTGTAAATAAATATTTCTCTAGGTGTGATCTTTTCCTTTGAAAATAAAAACATCTGGCTTATTGCAAGAACAGCAGTCTTTCTTAATTTTGCACAAAGAACCACCTTACAGCTGCGCTTGCTCATAGAGGACAGGAAGGAAATGTGCCAAATTAATTTCTCAGGCAAAATTCTAGTTTATAGCGCTATATAATCACATATAATAACCGATATATTGGTCCAAAATAGCAGATTATCAAAAGTCAAATTCCTTCATGTCAAGAATATTGCTGGGAATCAATTTACAGTGGATTTTGTAACTGAAAAAATAAAGTCGTATATGATAAGGACTTCTGTGCTCATCAGTCCAGTGAAGTACAAAACCTCCATCTGTTGCCACATGAGAATTACTTATCTTCTTCCTTAGAATTTTAAGGAGCACTGAACTCTCTTAAGTTATCTACCGTAGTTCAACCTCGTTACTTCTTTTGTCTTATTTTTGTTTTTTGTAAGAAGATTATAAGCAGCAGGACCATGACCAGAACAGGACTTATCTAGTGTTAACTCAAATCCTGTTAAAGGGCAAAAGGAACAGGTAGTAGAGAGAGAAGCCTTCTTGACCGCCTGCTTGCTAAAGCTGAGCCAAAACTAACCGCCTGAGTTCAATCAGCTTGAGATTCAGTACACTGCAAAGCGTTGGGATTCTAAAGATGAGCAATACTCTGCTCCTAAAAATATTATCATTAACAATTATAATTGCTAGCATCTCCTGAGAGCTCCTGGACATTTTCTAAATGTTTTTATTTTGCCAACAATATGAGATATAGGTATTACCCTCACTTTGCAGATGGGGACACTAAGGCTTGAAGAGGATCCAAAATCAAGCAGTAAACATGATAGCACTGATATCATTCTTTACTCTGAACCACGAAATCAGTGTTTTGTGGAACATAGAGAAGGAAATCTTTGGCCAGAAATGATTAGGACATGCAATATACTGGATTTACTTTTGGAGATTCACAAATGCACATCAGCACAGTAAGAGTTTTGAGAAGTATGTCAGGAAAAAATTAAAATGCACATGAAGATGTTTAACCTTATTGCAACTAATTTGCCCATTAAGTCTATTTTTTTCATGGAGCAACTATTAAAATCTTGAAGAGTTTCTAATGGGTAGGCTGACCATATTTGCTTGAGACCAAAAAAAAAAAAAAAAAGGATATTGGATGACAAAAGCAGGACTCTGTATTCATGAAAATGTAAAAAAATGAACTAACAATTGTTCTTCAGTGACAGAACTCATACAAGAATGTAGGTAGATGTAGAGGGGGACAGTATTTCACCACAGTTGTACTATGAATATTTCTCTGATGAAGTAATCTTACCCTGCAAATTTTGGTCTTTCAACGCCTTATCATAAAACTTCTCACACTCTGTAACACAATTTTGTTTTACAACTAACATTTCCCTCATTGTTTCAACACTTGATCTAGATTTCTTCTTTGACCACATATGTTCATACCAGAAAATATTCTTTCTTTCGACAGGTGTTGTGCATCCTGGAAGACAAAGAATAAACCCTACAATATTACAAAAGTCTAGGTGTATTTTGTTCATTTCTGAAAAAATCTTTACCCATCATTCAGACACAGAAATGTTTTCTTTATTCCATGTATCAAACTGCCTCACAATTGTAGATTTTATGATGCTCCACTGATCGAACACACAATTTCTTCTGTTTCTATGTGTGTGATGAGTTCCTCGTTCAGGCTGTCCTGTATTTCTTTCCATGCAGGTGTCTTCCTTAGTAGCACCCACTTGAACTTCTCAGTGTTTCCTACACTGCACCTCCACTTGATATATTCTAAGCTGGTTTCATAGAAATTCTCAACTACGTCAAAAACCTTAGCCTCATTAATTTCTCCTGAATCTATTAATACTAACATTTTCAGTTGTTTTTTGACATCAGTGGTTACAAACACTTCACTCCTTCTGGACTCTATGTTATTTACAAGATTTTCAATGTTTATGGCTACTTCTGTAGCTGAAATATTGTCTTTTGCAATAAAACTAATGAACGTTTGGAACAAAGACACTGGATCTCTTGCAAATGACAACCCCAATTTCAAACAGGGATTTTTCAAACCATTTTCACAACATAATTTTAGTAGTTTGTGTGCATGGAGACCTCCTGGCTCCCACACACTGAATGGGGCTGAGTGATGGCCTCTTGAATTCCCCACCACCGCAGACAAGCAAGGGAGAGTGTCTGATTGCCACTAGCTCAGGCAGGCTGGCTCTGACTGGATAAAGTAAATGGAACTTCCTCTTTCATCACACTAGTGAATTTACTGCATGCATTGATTGGCATGGAGCCTTGTGATAAATAAACCACCTATGTTCAGTTTTTTACAAAATTAAAAATGGGATAAAATTGACATTTATATAAAATGACAGGACAATTGGGAAATATGAAAAAAAAAAAACCCACAAAAAACCAGTACTGTTCCATTTAGAACTATACATATGGTCAGCCTACTAATGGGGCAATTTGAGTAATGCTTTACTAATTGATAGAGTTCCGGACATGCTACCCCCAAATATGGCACCTTAACAGACTGAATATTTTAAAGCTAAAGGAATTTGAGAAAACAGTAGAAGAACGTCACTCTGACCTTCCCCCCTACCACTATCCTCTGCAACAGGTCAGAAAACCCTCTTGTATGAGCTGCATTGTTGCCTCCGAAGACAAGTGGATACTGAGAAGAATTCAAACAAACCAGCTTTGCTATGTTTCCCCAGTCTACTACACTCACTTCACACTTCCTAACCTATCATATTTCTCCATGCCTGTCCATTCTTCATCAAGCCTACCGTAAAACACTCGAGTGTAACTGCTCCTCTGGGTCTTTATTTCCTTATGAAGACTCCAGTATCATGTAAAACTCATAGTAAATCAATGTGTACACTTTACTCCTGTTATCTTCTTGGCCAGTTTAATTTTCAGACCCAGCCAGGACCTTAAAAAGATAGAGGGAAACTTTTTCTACACTACACTATATTATACTATTTCCTAATACAGGTTATTTTTTACTGAATGTCTACCACATACTCAATAAATATTATGTTGCACATGAGATGCCTTGACATCTCATGTAAATCTACACTACCATGACATATGATTATATATATATATATATATTACAAATGAGATATATGTATGTATGTATATATATATGTATGTATGTATGTATGTGTATGTATATATATGTATGTATGTATGTATGTGTATGTATATATATATCACAGTTATCTCCCACACCAGAGGGCAATGACCTATTCCCAAACTTTCCCATAAATTTGTCTCTCTTTCTCAAACACACACACACCACATACACACCACTGTTACATAAAGTACAATGTACACTATGAAGAGGTGGGATACCAGTAGTAGCAAAACACAAAGGAGAGAGTAGTCCCCTCTCTCTGGGGAGGTCAAGGGAAGTGTCCTCTACAGCAGAGGTGAAGATTGAGTTGACTCTTCAAGGTAGAGGAAGTAAACTGATACAAAAGTTCAGGTGAAAAATCCCAAAAGCATGAAGCAACTTGGAAGGAATTAAGAGTTTAGTGGTTGTGCCAACAATGAGAAAACTACCTGAAATCAGTTATCACTCTTTCTTTTAGTAAAGATCTTGGACAGCACGTGTATATTGCTGGTGCGAAGATTTTGGTGATCCGGTTTGAAGTTCCTCCTTGGGAAAGTTCGAACACTTATAATGTGCCCATCACTGCAACATCATTCTAGTTTTTAAGAGGTTTACACTTGGAATTTATAAAAGTAAAGGAATGCTGTTAATATTGTAGCTCTTAAATGTTCTCACCACCAAAAAGAAATGCCAATTATATGATGTGATAAAGGTGTTAGTTTACACTGTAGTAGTAATCATTTTGTAATATATAAATATATCAAATCAACAAGTTGTACACATTAAACTTACACAGTGTTATATGCTAATTATATCTCAATTGAGCTGGAAAAAAATAAATACGATAATAGAGAATAGACTTTTTCAAAAGTAAAGGAAAATAGTACTCTATTCCTTACTCTCTATCAATCAGTACTATATAGTTAAGAACATGGTTTTGATATCTGATATGAGTTTGAATACCAATTTCAAGTTACCAAAGTTTCCCAGTCTCAGTCTTCTGATCTGTAAAATGGAGCTCTTATGAATGAGACATTACTACGGTATATGTCAAGGGCTAAGCACAGTGTTTTGCCAATAGTAAATACTCAATAAATGGCAGTTATCATCTTTACATTAGCCAGACTTTTTTCCATTTCTTTTCTCACACATTTCTTCTGCTTTGTCTTCCTACCTCAAGAAGTACTTTGAAGACAGACATTCTTTATTTCTTTTATGTCACCTACAGTTAAAATTACAGTGAATAGACCTAGTGACATGCTATATAAAAATTTATTTTAACTAGTGGTTAGATACTAGTGGTTAGATTCAAATACTCTAGGCTCAATGTACAAGTTTTCACATTAGTGTACATAAACAACTTAGTGAACAACACATTCACAAGTATAAGTGAATAAAATACTATGAGATAGATCAAATATTTAGAAATAGTTCATCTAAATAGAAATAAAATTAAAGAATAAAGGATGTTATTTTCTTGAATTATGCCTGAACCATTGATTTATCATGTAAGCATAAATGGTCAGTCAGAAATTTCTGTTTTGTTAAAGTATTTAGAGAATGATGCTACCATCTTTGATAATGCTAGAAAAGGGAATATAAGTATTTTGTTCATGAACTAGAGTCTCAAAAACAAATACTGATTCTTAATATTCAAGCCTCTAAGATATCAAGAAATAAACTATGATATTATATTAAGATTATTTTAAGAAAATTTGAAAATATTGCTGATGTTTTCCTGCTTTCCTTGTCTAATTGCGAACTGACTACTTCTTCTGACAAAGCTCTCTTTGGATAAAGGATAAGATAAACCCAATTGTTTGGATTGAACTTAAAATCACAACAGAGAGAAAGCTCAGAGAACCTTGAGATTCTCAGAATGCTTAAAGAGAATGTAGCTTTATAATGTTGAAAAAATAAAAACATTAAATTCTGATTGTGTTATCACCAAAAATCCCTTATGAGAAAGCACTGGACAAAGCACCCAAATAAATCAATGTAACTTCTAGGGAGCTCAGATGTTAAGAGAATGTGCATTTGGGAAGCTGGGATGGCTCAGGGGGTTAAGCACTCGCTTTGCAACCCCGGAGCCTGAGGATCGAATCCTGGGCCGGGCCCATGTGGACCCATATGCTGAGCTGGGGTGTGCCCCCAATTCAGTTCTTGCCAAGGCCTATGCGAGAGGTTCCCAGCCCAGTTCCTGCCCTGCGCAGCCCCGCACCCACCTGTGGAGTGAAACTATATGGAAAACTAACACTGTCATCTATGGAGACTGCTCTGGGCCCTCCCCCTTCTCTCTGTTTCTCTCTGTCTGTCTGTCCGTCTCTCTCTGTCAAAAAACAATAAAAAATAAATCTTAAGAAAAAAAGATAGAGAGAGAGAGAATGTGCATAAGCATACTGAAAATAGCTAACAAAATATTAAAAGAGGGGAAGCCGGGATGGCTCAGTGGGTTAAGCGCTCACTTTGCAGTGCCAGGGACCAAGGATCGAATCCTGGCCCTGGCCCGTGCGGAACCATGTGCTGAACTGGGAGCTCCCCCAGTTCAGTTCTCTCTCTGTCTCTGTATCTCTCTCTCTCTCTGTAAAAAAAACAATTAAAAAATAAATAAATAAATAAATATTTTAAAAAATATATTAAAAGAAATTTATTTCATTTGACTATTTTTGTTTTCTGATTATGGAAGTTGTCATTTGTTTTTACCTGAGGGGGCTATATCAGGAGTCCTAGAAACTTCCAAGAAGCAAGACTTGGGTTGGTGCTTGAATAAGTTGTTTCTGATTATTTCTCTGGTTTGTATAGTACTCTACAGGAGGTATTAAATTGTTGCAACAAGGAAATTCACCCATCTACTCAGAGTATTAAAAACACATCAGGCAAAAGAGCTCAACTTTTTGTTCTAAATTAAGCTTGTTTTTTTGTAGTTGGTCTTCGTGAACCTAGGGCCATAATTTCTACTAAGTATATCTCAGTACAGTATATGATTTCTATTGATTTCCCTTCCGACATGTAGTACAGTTACAAGAAAGGAAAAATGTGTTTGTGGACCAAAGGGTGTCATGTAGTCCAGTGCTTTCTCAAACTTAAATGTCCATACAAATCAGCTGTAGGTCTTGTTAACATGGAGATCCTGATTCCGTAGGTTTAGGATGGAGTTTCCGCATTTCATATGTTGTTCGGTGATCCTGATTGTGCTGGTTCTTGGACGATATTTTGAGTAGAAAAAAGGCAATAGACTAACCAGTTCACTTAAAAAATAAATAAATAAAGCAGAGTGACCAGAAATGGTCATTCCCAAGGAAAGGTACTATGTACTTTATGGCTCATCTTGTCTTGGCTCAGTCAGGGAGCACAGGGCCTTGCATGTTTGCTACCCTGGTGGGCAGGTCTATGGATGTAAGGCAAGGCATGTCTAGGTGTCTATGGCAGAAAGAGCAACAGCTGTTCCTGTCTTCCATGTCATCTCCTGCAGAGAACAATGGCTTCTTGTCTGCAGCTTGTCTGCCATTACAGCAACTCTGAAATGGAAAGGAAGAAATAAACCATAAGGGTGAACAGGTCAATATGACGCAAAAAAGTGGAAAGAGGAAATAAGGAAAGGCTAGGAAAAGAAAAAAAAAACAGGACTAATGTGTCTGGGAATCTTGAAAGGAATATTTTTTTCTTTCATTAATTATTCATTTCAACTTATTTTAATTAGTTTACCCTAGTATACAATGTAACAGGATAGAATGATCTCACACACAGCATTCATTTTAATAACATAATATCTGCATGGGGCAGTTTGATGATATCGGATACATAAAGCCCAAGGTAATTTATCCCCCTCTGTGCTTAAACTCCTCCAGAGAAATTATAAATAAAAACAGGCTTTGTTCCCAATAAAAATAAAACAAAAAAAGTGTCCTTCAGATCTCATTACTTGGCAACTTCATGAATTGGACTGGAAACATTATTGCCTTTTGGGAGGATGACCTCAGCTGTTTTTCAACTACTTGAAGAATAAAAACTTTACTTTTGGTGCCAATAGTCAAAGCAGTTTTCTCAGGTGGGTGGGCAATGGCTGGTAGGTTGGCTTGTTGTCTTGTCTTGGAAACTGCACCACCTTATAATCACCAGGACAGCAGGGCTGAATCTGCTGTGACCCTTACTAGCTCTGTGAACCTGGCCATATATGCAATAGGTCTGGCACATAACGTGTCCTCAAAAATTGTGACGTCTGATCATGTTTCCTTTTAACTTTCTGAATCTGTTTCTCAATTTCTTCAAATGGAAAATTAAGACAATAATGTTTACTTCACCATTATAAGGTGTTTTGTGAGGATTAAATGAGCTAATGTACATAAAATGGTTTTCTGAACAGTAAATGCAAAGTAAAATAATATTACTAATATTAATATTGTCTTCTGGTTTTAGGGGAGATTTTCAGCGGTGATTTAAGATAGGAGAAAGTAACTGGTAATTTAAATAAAATTAGGATCTCTTGGAATGCTGGAATAGCTCAGCAGGTTGAGCACTTGCCTTGTAACCAAAAGGTTCAGAAATCGAATCCTGACCCTGGCCCAAGCAAACCCATATGCTTAACTGTGGCCAACTGGTAACTGCTGGATGGCTTGGTGGCGAAGGTTCTCATCTCCCATGCGGGAGGCCCTGTTTGGTTCCATCCCCACATCCACCTGGGTGGAATGAAACTATGTCACAACTAATGATATACAA
Source organism: Craseonycteris thonglongyai (assembly GCA_004027555.1). NCBI lineage: Eukaryota > Metazoa > Chordata > Mammalia > Chiroptera > Craseonycteridae > Craseonycteris > Craseonycteris thonglongyai. The sequence continues at coordinate 28,523 of PVKE010012174.1, forward strand.
CTAAGGAGACTGCTCTGGGCCCTCCCCTTCTCTCTCTCTCTCTCTCTCTCTCTCTCTCTCTCTCTCTCTCTCCCCCTTGCTCGTTTGCTCGCTCGCTCTCTCTCATATTCTCTCAAAAACAATAAAAGAAGTTTTTAAAAAAATATTTAGGATCACATGGGGTCATCAAGGCAATACTTGTAACCACACTGGATCTACAACTCCTCTTGGTATTTCCTGAAATTGTGCAACACATGCCAGGGAGAGATTCTGGGCTGCCAAGACTTGCTTGGTTTCTGGTCAAGAATTGGACAGAACAAGTAAGGGTCAAATCGTAAGTCCAAGATATTCTCTCTCTCTCTCTCTCTCTCTCTCTCTCTCTCTCTCTCTCTCATTTTTAGCATGTTATTTTACAGTTTGTGGTTGTTGAGTGGCATTTTTGTAAATCTATTCTCCATCCTACTACCCTGAAGATACTCCAAGCAGCAATGCCATTTTTAATGCTCTTCATAGAGCTCCCTCTTGTGACCACTAACCTGACCACTATTCCTGGGGACAATGTGGCCATATGACCCAGGTTTCTTAAGACTCCATTTTAAATATTCCACCCAGTTTCACTCCTGTGCCACCGTCAGGGCCTCTTTTCCTCCACTCTCTCTTACATTAGAATTCATAGTTGATTGTTTCATTTCCACGGGACTTTTCATGATGGCTAATTTACATCTGGAATTTCCTCTGCTGATGATCCCCACTGTCCTTTCATTCTACACATGCCTGCCAGATTATCCTGATAAAAGTGACATTTTCATCATGCCATTTCATACCTTAAGCACTTGAAGATGACATGGAATATCTACAGCCCAAACTCCAGTGTTGGAGTTACATCCTAGAGCAGCAGTCCCCAACCTTTTTGGCAACTGGGACTGGTTTCTTGGAAGATAATTCTTCCACAGGAGCGGGGAGGGGGCAGGTGGAGAGATGTGCATGCACAGTTCACAGTAGGGTTCATGCTCTTATGAGAACCTAATGTCACTGCTGATCTGACAGGAGATGGAGCTCAGGCTGTAATGCAAGTGGTGAGCAGTGGCTGTAAATACCAATGAAGCTTTTCTCACTCACCCATTGCTCACCTCCTGCTACGTGGCCTGGTTCCTAACAGGCCACGGACCCATACCAGTCCATGGCCCAGGGGTTGGGGACTAGAAGATCCTTTCTGAACCAGGCATCAAGGGAGTGGCGAGAAATGTTGGGAATTCCTGGTGGAGGGACAGATATGGCCAGGTCAGTGAAGACACTGGAGTGGGTGTGGAAGATTGTAACATTTGACAAAAAGATTTTGTTATTTAACATCTGATGTGAACATCTGGAGCATGCTGGCTAACACTAGGGTCAGGCTTTCCTGATGCATTTCTAGGCTCAAATTAAGCTCCTAGTCCAACTCCAGGAGCAGTGATCCCTCCCAACTGTAAATTATTTAGCACGTCTCCCATATCACTCACATTTACAGCCTTCCACTGTCAATTGTCTTTTTGGAGGATTTTTGTGCAATTCATCTCAAGGAGATGGTAATATTTTCCAAATCAAAAGTTGTACTGTATTTTTGTCTCTTCCTAAATGTCATATATGCTGCCTATCTTAGGTGGTCATTTATCCTATATTTATTCATGAAACTTGATTGATTAACTGGGAACTATATACATCATAATAGTCATTTCAAATCACTTAAGACAGTGAGGGAGTGACAGACAGATTTGAGACTGATAAAATCCAGGGAATCTCTTCCCAGAAATATCCATAGCTACACAAAATTGTGCATACAATTTCAGGTCTCACTTATCCTCTAAGCATTCATAGAGTTCTGGGAGTCCATGGAACCTAGGTTAAAGACCATGGTTTTGGTGGAATTTTATAGAATAAGAATGCTAACCTAAATAATTAACTTTTGAATATTTGCCTCTTACAGGTACATTTATTCATGCCATGAGGGAAACAGAATTTACACAAGTGGACCACAATATTCCATGTTCCCATCTCACAGAGCTTGCTTAAACTGACAGCCAGACTGTGATGTGCACTCCAAGTAAAGCTGATTAATGATGACCATGCGCAGGCCCAGGGCCCAAAGCTTCTAAAGCTTTACTTCTTTTATTATATCAGTAGTCTTGATTTTATAAACAATGAAGCTCACCAACCCCATGCCTACCCAGACCGCCTGGGCAACTTGAGTATAGTATAAGGTGACTAGATTTTAACATTGGTAAAGCGGGACACCATTGACCAGGGGGAAGGTGGTTCGTGATTAAAAATTTGGTCTATCTCCCACCATTCCCTAGCTTGTCGTGCATTCTTTCCAAAAATCGGGACTTTTTTAAAACGCCGTGGGACGAGGGACAAACTGTTAAAAATCGGGACTGTCCCTCCAAAAGCAGGACGTCTGGTCACCCTAATACAGTAGGACTTCATGGGGGATAAGACTTTGTAGCATCTTGAATTAGGCCACATAAAATCCTCACAGCCAACAAGTAAAGATTAACTTTGATGTTACCTAGATATTCCAGGAATGGAGCTACTTTAGTAGAGCTCACTCTTTTTTATCCCTTGGAACATAGTATCTAAGTGAAAGTACATATCTCCTTGCCTCTACCTGAAAGGCAAAAGAGCAGCAGGACCAACATGCTTTTTTTTTTTTTTTAAGATTTATTTTATTGTTTTTGACAGAGACAGAGAGAAGGGGGAGGGCTCAGAGCAGTCTCCATAGTTATGTATCATCAGCTTTCAACATGGTTTCTTTCCACACAGGGGGCCGGGGCCTAGCAGGGCAGGAACTAGGCTGGAGGCCTCCCACACGGGAGGCACACTTCCTCAAGCCAAGGGACAAACTGGGGGATGAGAACTGAACTGGAGGCCTCCCACATGGGAAGCACACCTCAGTTCAGCACATGGGTCCACACGGCTGGGGCCGGGTTTCGATCCCTGGTCCCCAGGGCTGCAAAGCGAGTGCTTAACCTGCTGAGTCATCCCAGCTTCCCCAGGACCCACATGCTTGAGGTAATGGTCCAGTCTCTTCTGGGAATGTTGTAACCCTGTGGATTTCAGTTAAAGTACACTCATTATTGGTTATACTTGTAGATGTCAAATAACAAGTGCCGGTAACAATCTGGAATTGAACCATGTTTTTCTGTTTGAACTATTTAACAAGTACCACTCTCCTAAGTGTGAAGAATATGACTCATGTCTAACTGAGGGGGGAAAGAGATGTATGAAAATGCAAGATCAACTTTGTCTTAGACAGGACTTTGTTCATCAGGGAAAGCAACTTCGTACGTAATCAAAAGTGTAGACATGAGGTATAAAATGGTGAGATCATCGTCACTAAAACTCTGTGTGGAATTGACTCCCACTGAGTTACGCACCATGACTCAAAGAGATGGGACTTGCTCAACTCTCCAAGGTGGTTAACTAGCCTCCTTGTAATAATCTTCTTTCTGGAAGAAAAAGAGAACTTAATTGAAAGAGAATCTCCCTGCTATGGTAGAGACATAAAAGTTGAGAAAAATTACACTTTCTCATATTTCATACTGAGTTGCTTCACTTCTTGGGGAAAAGTAAAAAATATTTTATATACTATTAATTTTTGGATTGGTTTCTATTGTCTGAAACTTCTTCTTGGATCACACTACTATGACAAAGACATTAGAAAGGGATATGAAAAGAACCCCAGAAGGAAATAATAAGGAAGAATAGTTCCATAGCTGTTCATTAAAATTAGAACCAACTTACGCTTTTCTGGCCATAGACCAAAGTAGTAATACTGGGAAACACAAAAAACATCACTATTTTCCAAGAAATCTTTGGAGAAATTACATCAGTTCTATGAAAAATAAAAGGGGGTGTGTAATTGAGGAGACTATGACTTATTTTTTGTCTGCTTTGAAGATTGTGATAACCAGTGAAAGTGTCTGAAAGGAGAAAATGAATTCTATGTCATTCTGTATAGTATGGTGTCCTGCACCACATGTGGCTAGATCTTTACTGAAAATACCACGATGATAATGTGAGATTCAGGAGAGCTCGTGTGGTCCAGGAAAAGAGCATTAAAGAAGCCGTTTCCCTGGTTCTCCTCTGTAGCTCTGAGTACAAGATGGTGGCAAAATCAAGCTACCAGAAACAAGGAGTTGGAATGAAGAGGGTGAGATGATGAGGTAGTGCGGGAAGCAAAGAGTTACTTGTCCATCTTCTGCTGTTTCTTGATTTATGGCATCCCCTGAGTGTGAGCAAAAAGCACCACTTGACTCCAACAATGTATCTTGGTTATTGAGCACAGAGCCAATATAGTATCAAGCCCACTATTTCAGCACATCTGTCCATTCTTTCCACCAAATGCCCATTTGGTCATTGTGGGAAGACTGGCTACTATAGTGATGAAGGTGGTGCATTCTCCACAAGAGTAGCCTGTAAATATTTGTTGAATAAGGCAATATGAACCAAATATGGCCTTGATCTCACTCTTTTTCTATTTACACTGAAGCCCTGGCCCTAAGATGCCCTGCTGGGAGAAGAGCGGCTATGTCTGAGAATAAAAAAACAAAACAAAACAAATCCTCAAAGTATTATAGGCTATCAAGTAAAATATGGAAATGTTGGGAAACTTTCAAGTAGAACACTGATAACTTTTCCAGGCCCCAAAAGCAAGATGAGGCCTGAACAGAACTATGGGTAACAGGAATACCACTTAAAATTTTTAGGGAGACAAATGGATAAGCAAAATATAGTACATACGTGCAGTGGAATATTATTTAAATTTTTAAAAGGAGTAAAATTTGACATAGGCTACAACATGGATAAAACTTGAGGACATCATATTAAGTGAAAAAAGTCAGTCAAAAATGTACAAATAGGGAAAACTGGGATGGCTCAGCAGGTTAAGCACTCGCTTTGAAGCCCCGGGGACCGAGGATTAAATCCCGGCCCCGGCCCCGGCCCATAAGGACCCACATGCTGAACTGGGGTGTGCCCCCAGTTCAGTTCTTGCCATGACCTATGTGGGAGCCCCTGGCCCAGTTCCTGCCCTGTACAGCCCTGTGCCCACCTGTGGAGTGAAACTATATGGAAAACTAATGTCAACTATGGAGCCTGCTCTTGGGCCCTCCCCCTTCTCTCTGTCTCTCTCTGTCTCTCTCTGTCAAAAATCAATAAAATAAATCTTAAAAAAAAAAAGTACAAATATTGTATGAATCTACTTACATGAGGTACCTAGAGTAGTGAAATTCATAGAGACAGAAAGTAGAATAGTGGTTGCCAGGGGCTGGGAGATGGGGGATAAGAAGAGTTATTGTTTGAGAAGCTTTAGTTTGAGAAGATGAAAAGAGTTCTAGAGACAGATGATGGCTGCAAAACACTGTGAGTGTACTTAATACCACTGCATTGTACACTTAAAAATGGCTAACAGTAAATTCTACATTATGTGCATTTTACAATTTAAATAAAAATTTTAGCGAGTCCTATATTTATGTAAATCTTTGTATAACATTGTAAAATGATATAGGTAAAATTAGTCACTGTTTTTACAGATATACTATTTTCAGATCAACAGAAAAAGAGAAGACAGATTTGTGTGTCTGGCATTGAACTTCCCCTTGTCATTTGGGAAGTGAACATAAGTTATTTCAGTTCAAGAAAGAGGAGGCTCAGAAAGTTGAGAGAATACAATCATTCCACAAAAATGTAATGAGGAAGAAGAAAAGAGAAGAGGAAGGAGGAAGAAGAGGAAAAAAAAGATTTCTGACCTTGGCACTCACTCTTCTTTTAGGAAAGTCTGTTCCCATAAGTTTCCCTGACACACTTACCAAACCCACAACTTTGGATCTAAGATATAAATGCAACCTGGTAGAAAACTGACTTTCTAACTTCATTTCCCAATCTCCCTCACATTAATCACTTCAGTGTTGGAAAATTCAGAGATCATCTAGTCCAACTGTCAGCCAGATGCTTGAATCCTCTCTACACAGTCGTTCAAGTTGGGCTGACATTTTAATTAGTTGATTTTTCATTCCAGAAAACTATTTTCAGGGAAAAGAGGAAAAGAAAAAACAAAATAGAGAAAGTATATTCTATTTTAAAAGTATAATTCTTCTCACTTATTAATTCTATTGTTTTAAATAGAATTAATGAGTGGGAAGAACTAAACTTTTAGAGTGATTCCATTTTTTTCCTCCCCAAATATATATACACATAGAAAAAAGTCCCTGCATAAATACATGTAGTTTCTTTGAAAGTAAAGTCCTGGGTGTTCATTTTCTACCTTTGTTTATTTGTATTTTCTAAGTTTTATTCACTTAAGTGTACTATTTTTTTAATAAATTAATAAGTTAAATAATACCTTTGATAGTGCTCATTTAATATTTATTTGAGAGTTATGATTGTATTCTTTTCTTTTAATATTTATTTTATTGTTTTGACAGAGAGGGGCAGAGAAAGACAGAGAGAGAAGGGGGCGGGCCCAGAGCAGTCTCCATAGTTGTATGTCATTAGTATTCAACACAGTTTCATTGCACATAGGTGTACATGGGCCACACAGGGAGGTAACCAGGCCAAGGGCCTCCCACATGGGAAGCTCACCCTGGTGGAAACCAAATTAGGAGCCTCCTACATGGGAAGTACACCCAAGTTCAGCGTATGTGTCCACATGGGCCGAGGCCAGGACTTGATCCTCAGATCCCAGGGCTGCAAGATGAGCGAGCGCTCAACCCGCTGAGCCCTCCCAGCATCCCCATGATTGTAGTCTTTATAAAAATTATTTTTAATATAACTCATTTTCCTCTAGTATATTGTTAGTCTGCAACCTTGTACTTCCTCTAGTACTCCAAGTTGCTCATAGACCACCACTTACTCTGCTGCTATTTTTCTGGGGTTCTTGGGCACAGACTTTCAAGAGTATGTTATTTCCTCTACTTGTGCATCAGGTAAATATGTGGTGACCTCACTTCCACTTCTTGCCCTTTTCCTTTATTCTCCACAACACTACCACTAACCATTATAAGAGGTTTTTATACTTTACTGAAGAATTTGGTAGGTAGCAGATATCTGTCATTTGTGACTAACTGGAATCTTTTTAATATACTCTCGATATTTTGATAGTTACCCATGGTATTTTAGAAATCTTTCCATATTAATGAAGAATCCAAACATAATTTCCAGCTTCCTTACTGCTGAGTGCAGATATGCGAGATAAATTATGCCGATCAGATGCAATGCATGAGACAGGCACAGAAATCAGTCACTTATTAAAAGAGAGCAGACACAGAGTACCCATTTTACTGGCATAAAACTAAGCAGACGCAGTATTGTTGGGGCTGCTATGACCAATTTCTCAATCTTGACAGCTATAGCAATGGCCTGTTTTACTCAATTATGTTGGACAAAAGAAAGTAGCTACAAAAGAATATACACAACATTACTCCATAGAATGTATACTATATGAAGTCCAAAGCAGGCAGAACTATGGCTATTTGAAGGGTATTGCTTAGTAAGGAGCATGAGGAAAAGGCCTCAGGTACTGGAAGTGTCTGTCTTGTTTTGTCAAAATTCGTTGAATAGAATATGTAAAGTCTGTGCATTTCATATAATTTATACCTCCAAAAAAATAATAAATCTTTAAAAAGTAATTCAGTCTTATTTTATAAAAACAAAATTTGTAACATCAACATTCTAAACTCTTAGTCAATATGAAATAAAAAATTAGTCTAACATCATCTTCTTCCACCCAGAGGACCTAGACATGAAAGCAACCAATGAGAAAGATGCTGAATCACTAGAGAAATTATTTTTTTTAAATGTAACGAGTTTGTATGATATCATGTCTGACTAAAATGTAGGAATGGAAGAAAAAGTTCCATTTTTCACTAATAATAAAATAAATAAACCTAAGATTGGTCAACTACCAAGTAGAACATAATGCTACTTTTGGCAATGTTTTCATATTTAAAAAATCAAAGTTACAAGGTACACAGAAGATCTTTTTAGAAAGGGTTCCAGAGTGTGTTACTTACCTCAACTCTTAGATTGTCAGGGACAGTAATTGCGACTTGGTGTCTACTCCTGTTGCCTTCCCCTGCTAACCCATAGCCATACTTGAGTGCATCTCCATCCATGTTGGACAGGCTGGTGTGTTCAGATCTGCAATGCTTGCTGGGAGCCCTTCTCCCTGGAACATGGCATCCAGCCCAATGGCCAGATGCCAAGTAACAAGACCACTGGGGCAGGAGATGACTCCTTCAACACTTTCTTCAGTGAGACCCTGGCAAGCATGTGTCCAGGGCAGTGTTTGTAGACCTGGAATCCACAGTCATTGGTGAGGTTCACATTGGCACCCACTACCAGCTCTTCCACACCAAGCAACTCATCACAGGCCAGGAAGATGCTGCCAATAACTATGCCCGAGGGCACTACACCATTGGCAAGGAGATCATTGACTTTGTCTTGGACCAAATTCAGAAACTGGCCGACCAGTGCACAGGTCTTCAGAGCTTCCTGTTTTCCACGGCTTTGGTGAGGGGACTGGTTCTGGGTTCACCCCCCTGCTGATGGAACATCTCTGTTGATTATGTAAAGAAGTCCATTTACCCAGCCCCCCAGGTTTCCACAGCTATAGTTGAGCCCATCAACTCCATCCTCACCACCCACACCACCCTGGAGTACTCTGATGGTTTCTTTATGGTTGACAACAAGGCCATCTATGACATTTGTGGTAGAAACCTTAATACTGAGTGCCCAACCTACACTAACCTAACCGCCATACTAGCCAGATTGTGCTCTCCATTACTGCTCCCCTCAGATTTGGTGGAGCCCTGAATGTTGACCTGACAGAATTCCAGACCAACCTGGTGCCCTAGCCCGTATCCACTTCCCTCTGGCCACATATGCCCGTTATCTCTGTTAAGAAAGCCTACCATGAACAACTTTCTGTAGCAGATACCACCAATCAGTGTTTTGAGCCAGCCAACCAGATAGTGAAATGTGACCAGCACCATGGTAAATATACGGCTTGCTGCCTTTTGTACAGTGATAACGTGGTTCTCAAAGATGCCATTGCCACCATCAAGACCAAGCGTATCATCCAGTTTCTGGACTGGCACCCCCGTAGCTTCTAAGTTGGCATTAATTACCAGCCTCCCACTGTGGTACCACCTGGTGGGGACCTGGCCAAAGCACAGTGAGCTGTGTGCATGCTAAGCAGCACCACAGTGATTACTAAGGCATGGGCTTGCCTGGACCACAAGTTTGCCCTGATGTATGCCAAGCACGCCTTTTTGCACCGGTACATGGGTGAGGGCATGGACAAAGGAGAGTTTTCTGCGGCTTGTGAGGACATGGCTGCCCTGAGAGGACTGTGAGGAGGTTGATGTGGATTCTGTTTAAGGAGAGCAGGTTGAAGATGGAGAGGAATACTAATTACCATTTTATCCAGCTCTGCAAAGTCATTCTGAGAACAAGCATTCAAGCTTTCCGGATAATCTTCACTTTTATCTGTGATCATGTCCATCTTTTTTCATGTGTACCTATGAGATTTTCCCCTCATTATCAAAATAAAGTCATTGAGAAAGTAAAAAAGGAAGGAAGGAAGGAAGGATGGAAGGGAGGGAGGGAGGAAGGAAGGGAGGTGGGGAAAGATAGGAAGAAAGAAAGAAAGGATCACAAAAGGATAATTTTTGTACTCTAAATCCTATAGGAATGTTTTATTTTAATGAACTATATAATCACTTATAAGAAAACATTATTGGGGAGGCCGGGATGGCTCAGTGGGTTAGGCGCTCACTTTGCAGCCTGAGGAACCTGGGATCGAGTCCCGCCCCGGCCCGGGCTGGAGCTGACCCATATGCTGAACTGGGGAGTGCCTCCAGTTCAGTTCTCACCGGCGAGACCCCGGCCCAGTTCCTGCCCTGTGCAGCCCCACCCACCTGTGGAATGAAACTATGTGGAAAAACCAATGATGCGCAGCTGTGGAGACTGTTCAGGGCCCTCCCCCTTCTCTCTGTCTCTGTTTCTGTATCTCTCTCTCTCCCTCTCTCTCTCTCTCTCTCTCTGTCAAAAACAAATAAATCTTAAAAAAAAAAAAGAGGGGAAAGCCGGGACGGCTCAGCGGGTTGAGCGCTCGCTTTGAGGCCATGAGGACCGAGGATCGAATCCCGGCTCCGGCCCAGGCAGGACCCACGTGCTGAACTGGGGAGTTCCCACAGTTCGGTTCTCTAGCTGTCTCTGTCTCTGTCTCTCTCTCTATCTGTCAAAAAGTAAAGTGGAGATAACTATGCACTGAA
>PVKE010012175.1:0-38820 GCA_004027555.1 Craseonycteris thonglongyai
ACCGAGGATCGAATCCCGGCTCCGGCCCAGGCAGGACCCACGTGCTGAACTGGGGAGTTCCCACAGTTCGGTTCTCTAACTGTCTCTGTCTCTGTCTCTCTCTCTATCTGTCAAAAAGTAAAATAGAAATAACTATGCACTGAAGACAAAAAGATAATTTCTCTCTATAAATGTGAAAAGATAAAAAAAAAAAAATATTCCTGTTATGTTTCTGATTCAGTTTGGATAATTCTATTTACCTATCTTCAAATTCACTAATTCTTTCTTTCACCATATCCAGTCAACTCTTAAGCCCATTGAATTAATTTTCTGTTTCAGAAATTGTATTTTTCATTTTTAGAAGTTCCCTTTGATTCTTTTTCTAGGGTTTACATTTATATTTTAAATTTTCTCTCTGTTTTCACCTATATTGTTAATATTATCCTTCAAATTCTTTCACATACTTTACAATAGTTATTTCAAAGTCCCTGTTCATTACTCTCATTCTTGGTGTTATCTCTTGGTCTGCATCCAGTCACCCACTTTCCTCTTGGTTTTCACCTTTTTTCAGCCTTAAAAATAAAACAAAGCAAAACATGGGATGCCGGGATAGCTCTGCGGTTGAGCGCTTGCTTCCCAATTGCAAGGTCCAGGGTTTGATTTCCAGCCCCGGCCCTTGCAACCCCATATGCTGAATTGCGGCACAACTGGTGACCACTGGGTTCTCACCTCCCACGCAGGAGACTCGTGGTTTGGTTCCCACTCCACATGACCCCACATCCACCTGTGTGAAATGAAAAATGTCGCAACTAATGAGGTACAACTATGGAGACTGTTCTGGGCCCTCCCTCTTCACTCTCTCTTTCGCCTTCTCTCAAAACAAAATAATCTTTAAAAAACACACATCTTGTTATTTTTTATTATAGACCAGAATTTAGGTATAAGCACTAGAGCAAAGGTGATAATTATTTACACCAGAAAGACCTCAGTTTCTTCTCTTTCAGGCAGCTAGCTCAGGGCTTAGTCTCTCCTGAATCAGAAATTGAGCTGGTTGGGGCTGGTTTGCTGCTTTTGTTAATTTCAGCTCACCTCTGATTAAATGTCTTGAAGGTGGGACCAGGATGTTCCCTCCAGAAGATATTTGTGGCTTAAAAGCTTCAAGACAGCTAGATCTGCTTTCCATCCAAGCCCCCAGCTTTCTGTATCATTCCTAACTTTGAAAATGCCCAGTAAGTGGGAGAATGCGTCTGGCTCCAACAGATCTCTTCCCACCGCCCCACCCCCAGCATGCCCGCCCACGCACAGCTATTAAAATTTTGGCATGTTTCCTCTTTGTCCCATTAAAGTTCTCCTTTATGTCCTTGACTTTGTTTTCAGTCACATTGTTCTGTTTTTCTCAAGTGGCTTTTATCACTGTGAAACTTTCTCTACCATTTTCCGCTGCATTCTTCCCGATCCTTTGTTTTTTCCTCTTTTGCTGTTGCATAAACTTGGCTTTGAACTTTTATTTACTTTTAAGAGATCTCTTCTCTCCATCACTTCTTGGTGATTATAAAAAATTTATCTTCTGTTTCCTTGGTTGATTCCTCTTGCCATTGATATTTAATAAATGTACCTTTTTTATCATAGCCCGTTTCTCCTCCTACCCTACTTTTTTGGGGAAATAGGTCTCATGCTCTTTATTTTCTTATTAATTATACATTTGAATCCCCCCAGTCCATTTACGGAAGAGAGGGCCAGCCTGCAGCTGCAAATCTAGTTTAATTTTTATCTTTTTGTTCTGTGGGCACATTCCCCATCAAACGCTTTCACACTCAACCTCTCTGTGTGGTCACCTGCCAATGCCGATTGCTCCTGTTTCATTTCATTCACCCTTAGTTCAGCATCTCTCTGGCTAAGTCACAGCAATTCATTCCGAGGGGCCTCTCCCATGACCTGACCATAGTAGACCCTGACCCATCCTGATTAGAGATTATTTATTTATTTTCGGACAAGCCTTTTATATCTGTGATGTTGATTTTCAAGGAAATTGGTTTCCTGCTTGACATCTGAGGAGGTTATTTGTTGTGATCCAACCTCACTGAAAATAATGATCTTAATGACAATGGCAGCTACTCGCAGCCAGGTACATTGCCTACATCATCTCTAATCCTCCCGGCAGCCCGGCATGGTAAATATTAATATTATCTCTGTTTTGCAGATACATTTTTATTTATACCCCCACCATGTTCCAGGAAGGCTTAGAGAAGGCTTTATAAGGATTCATAAAGTACTGCAGCATGATACAAAGTGAAGGTAGAGAAAGTAGTTTTAAAAAGCAGAGCGAAAATGGAGTCTCATTGCATTTTTAAGTACCTCGCCTGCATCCGAGGATTGTTCAGTCGCAGGGTTGCCACCGGAACCTGGTTCTTTTGGGCGCTAAAAGCTCTGATGTGAATGCTAAGCCAGACTGACTCAGGTGGAGCAATGAGAAGGGAGGGGCGAAAGCTGGAGGTCAAATGTCATGCGGGGAAGTCTGAAGGTGGGCTGTGGAGCTATGGGCATGGGCTGAGTCCCAGCATGACTCCACTCACGCCGACCACAGCCATTTCAGGGGGCTGTTTCTGAACATTGCCACCCTCTGAGCTGGGACTTGGGAGACGTGAGTGCCACTCCATGACTCATCGGAATGACTGATGGCTGAGTTCCTTTACAGGAGCCACTCAGTGGCATTTATGGAGCGTCTGCTGTGGGTATGCCATGCACTGACAGGGGCAGGGGTCCCAAGGTGACGAGACAGGCATTGTCTCTGTCCTCAGGGAGCTCAGAGTCCAGTGGGTAAGGCAGATATTAAAGAGAAAAATATACATATCACAAACAAATGAGGGCAAAGAAATGGATTCAAGAGGAGACTAGCATAGAGCTAATTTGGGGTTCGAAGGGGGCTCAGGGAAGGTCCTATGAAGCAACACCACATGAGTGACACCTCTCTGTCTGTGTTTGGCCCTTACCCCTCACTTTGCTCACACAGCTTCTTTGGGGGGAGCCCATTCATTCCATGGAGGTTGGATGTGGTTGTCTCCAAGTCTCACATGTGGCATGCGACCCAGACCTGGCCAATCAGTGTCCTCTAATTCTCTGGCCACATCAAAAGTTCAGGGGTACGTACGTGGTCTGAGAGAAACCAGAATCCAGCCCAAGTTCTCCCTCCAGTGCCTTTCCCGTGTGGCCCCACCCACACCCACGTGAGGCTGGACCCGCATGGAGAGAGACCGGCCACACGACAGAGAAAGACTGAGTACTGTCGGGGTGTCTGACACCCCAAATCCAGCCTGATGTTTTAGTTACATGAACTGATGAGTTAGTTCCCCACTTTGGGGGAGTTCAGTTCATTTGAGCCAGGTTTCTGCTACATCTATCTGAAAGGAGCCTAGTACAGATCTGAAAACTAGTGGAAGTCAGCCATGTAGACATTGGGAGGAAGAGTGTGCTAGGCAGAGGGACCAGCATGTGTGAGGGGCTGAGGCGAGAGAAAGCTTGATGTCACTGCAGGAGGCCAGTCTGACGACAGCAGGTGGAGGAGGGGGACCGTACGGGGCCAGTGGACTTGTGCACTGCACAATATTGCCTGAGGTACCCCCAAATTTATGTCCATCTGAAACCTCTGAGTGGATTAGGGTAGGCCCTACATTTGATTATTAGTGTCATTTTAAGAAGTCCATGTGACAATAGAAACAGAGACACTGAGAGAAGGTCACGGGATGATAGAAGCAGAGATAGAGTGATGCAGCCATAAGCCAAAGAATGCTGAGGATTTCCAGCAACCACTAGAAGCTGGGAGAAGAAGGAAGGACTTTCTCTCCTAGAACCTTGGCTTCTAGGAGAAGGTTCTAGAAGCTTCTAGAATGATGGCTTTGCCAACACCTTGATTTCAGACTTCTAGCTTCTAGAACTAAGAGAGACTATCGTTGTCTTAAGCCACCCTGTGTCTGTGGTACTTTGTTAGGGCAGTGGAGGGAAAGGGTACAGTGGGTACACATCCCAGCTTCCTCATCCCTCAATGGGCAACCCGGGCCTGTCCCATGGCCACTAGTAGGACTGTTACGGGGTAACCTGCTCATTAACACAGCCGATGCTGGCTCTTCTCCTTTCTCGCCCTCTCCCACCCCTTCCTTTTGCCTCCTGGGGTGACCTCCCAAACGAACTACTTATGTCCCAGTTCTTGTCTGAGGTCTGCTCTGGGTGGGGGAAAGGATCCAAACCAGGACAGACACCATGCAAGCCAGCAGCGGCTGGGGGGAGAGGGCCTGAGGGTGGGGGTGGTGCTTGGCCTGTCACGAAAGGCTCTCTAGACAGATGAATGTGTTGGGTTTAATCCTGAGCGTCACAGACGACATGAGAGCAGAAGGTGATGTCTGACAGTCATTTTTCAAGGATCCCACTGGTGGTGATTTGGGGCATGGCTGGTAGGCGGGTGACACAGTTGCAGGGAGAACAACGTGGTGGCCCCTCTCCTTTTGATAATTCATGATCCGAGGAGAAGGTCTCCACTGGGGATGGATCGAGAGGCCCAGGAAGCACGATGAGACAAAAATCCTCTCCCCTTGAGTCTTGGGGGCCTCTCGCTATGCTGCAGACTCCCTTAGTTAACACTCAATCGTCGAGTAATTCTCATCTCCTCCTCTCTCAGACAGACCATGAACATCTGTCAAGCTTGCCTCAGAAAACAAGACCATTTTTTCTCCGTTAATGTAGCTCAGGGTTGGAGTGAGCGCAGGAGCATGTGTGGCCATAATGGAATCTTCTGCCAGCCCTGTTTTCAAGTGAGTGACAATGTCCCTGCTGTCCGGGGAGGCAGAGGTAGGAACAGGGAGCCAGGCAAGGGTGACCTTTCGGATCTGCTACCCGCTCTGCTTCCCATTGCCCTTTGAGACAGGAACCAAACTGCAAGCCCTTTGGAGTTTGTGTATAAATTATATTTGCAATTTGCTGGCGTAGGTGGGGTAGTCTTTCATTTGTGATCGTAAGTTAATTGCAGTCAGTTGGGAGGTAGTCTGTCCAGAGCTTACATGTTGGAAGGGGAAGGAAACATGATCTAGCTACGGATGGAATGCTAGGCACATAGTAGGCACTCAACAAACCCATCCATCTGTACTTCTCCTCCCCCCATTCTCTCCTTTCTTCCTCCTCCTCTTCCCGTCCTACCCCCAACCTTATTTTTGATGCCTTAATCACCTCTGCAATATACCCACTCTATGCTCTCCAACCTCAGTTTGAATACCTCCAGTGACGGGGAAGTCACTCCTTCTCATTAATTCCAGTTCACCTCTGATAAAGAGAAAATTCCCTTTTTAAATGCTGATGTTAGGGGAAGCCGGGATGGCTCAGTGGGTTAAGCACTCACTTTGCAGCTCCGGGGACTGAGGATCGAATCCTGGCCCCGGCCTGTGCAGACCCATGTGCTGAACTGGGGTGAGCTTCCTATGCTGGAGGCCCCCAGCCTGGTTCTCGCCCTGAGTAGCCCCCGCCCACCTGTGTGGGATGAAACCATATTGAAAACTGATGACGTACAACTATAGAGACTGCTCTGGGCCCTCTTCTCTCTCTCTCTCTCTCTGTCTCTGCCAAAACTAATAAAATAATCTTTAAGTGCTGATGTTAAATATATGTCTCTGTATCTCCCAACGATTGGACCTAATTGTACTCCCCAGTAGCCCCACAGAATAAATCTCATCTCTCTTTATAGGAGTGCTCCTGACATCTTCCTTTTTTAAAATTTTTTTTTGGAGGGTAAAAGAATAAAGACAGTTCTTCAATCTTTCTGTCTGTCCTCCTACAAACAAGTTTCAATAATCTTTATCTCTTTTAAAATAGTGGCTTTGACTCCAGGTGTGAAATCTCACAGAGGGAACCAGACTGGAACTATTACCTCCTTTCTTCTGAGCAGTGTATCTCTGTGAATGCAACCTAAGCTAACAAAAGTCGGTAAATATTTTCATTTTTCGTTTTTTGGAGCTAGCGCTGTCTGCTGCTAGTTCCCGTTTAGCTTAGCATTGTTTAAGTCCTTTGAACCAGGAGCTGAAAAGCCAAACAGTGGAAGAGGCCTGACAGGTTAGGCAAATGAGCACAACAGACTGGGTGAGGTTTGTGTTTAACTGAAGCGTTCATGTCCTTGTCATAGCAGGCAACAGCTCTCGGCTCCAGCGGATTGTTGCCAGCTAGGGTGTAGGCTGTGCATTAAAAACTAAGAATTTCTACCTAAAAATCTAGATTTGCGACTTCTTTAACAAAACAACAAAAGCAACCCAAATGGCTGGCAACCTTGCGCTCCCTTTCCCGCGTGGCAGCGGCTGTGCTGTGGCTGCCAGAGGCCCTTGGGCGATCCCTGCTGCCGGAGCAGCCCAGACGGCGCTGACTCGCTCTGTCAAATGCGGTGGGTCCAACGGTGCCCAGGAGAGGCTGGCGCCGCGAGGCTCAGACGCTCTGTCCCCTGTGTCATTTATGGAAGTGATAACGAGGGCAGAGGCCCCATCTGGGGTGTTCTGGAGCCTTAGCATCTAGCACTTTATTAGGAGAAATTCTGCAAGCTCATTACTTGAGTGGCTCGGGTAAAGAATGGAAGAGGCGACGTGGGAAGCGAACATGTTAAATAAATGCCATAGGGGGAAGGAAAGGTCAGGGTTAGGATGGAACATACAAAAGGAAAGGGAAGGAGAGGTGGGGTGAGTAGGGCGCTCTTTAGATATGGGGGTCAGGGACAGCTGACTTTTGACTAGAGGCCCAGACGGGGGAAGCAAATCAGCCACGAGGATACCTGGGACAGGGGAATGTTTAGGCAGCAGGTGCAGAGGCCCTGAGCGTGGAATAACCTTGGTGTGTTTGAGAAGCATTGAGAGGTCTGAGGCTGTGGCCGTGGTGAGGAATGGGGCCGCATTGGAGGCTGAGGTGGGAGGAGGGGGCAGGGCCCACGCCATACAGGGTCAGATGGGCCAGGGTGAGCATGTGACGATGTCATTCTTCAACAAATACGTATTAAGCGCTTTCTATGAGTCAGACGAGGTGGTAGAGACACGTCATTGAACAAAATGGATAAAATCTCTGCTTTCATGGGGCTTAAATTCTACTGTGTGTGTATGTGTGTGTGTGTGGCACAGGATAAAATATACAAGGAGCACAGATAGTATGTGCAGAGGAAAAATAAAGCAGCGAGGGGAGGCTGGCATGCTTTCAGGCCAGTGTTGCAACCTCAGAGCCTCCGTTTACTTATCTGTAAATGACTCTGATGAGCACTTCTTCCTGCCATCATGGTAAGGATGAAACAAGAGGGCTTTAGTTTATTGTTTTTGATAGAGACACAGACGGAGAGAGACAGAGAGAAGGGGGAGGGCCCAGAGCAGTCTCCATAGTTGTACATCATCAGTTTTTGACATGGTTTTGTTCCACACAGGTGGGTGGGGGCCTTGCAGGGTGGGAACTGGGCTGGAAGCCTCCTGCATGGGAAGCTCACCCCTGTTCAGCCTATGGGTCTGCACAGGCCGGAGATGGGATTCAATCCTCGGTCCCTGGGGCTGCAATGCAAGTGCTTAGCCCACTGAGCCATCCTGGCTTCCTCCAATAAGAAGGTGTTTTGAGCTGAACTGTGTCCTGTCACACTCCCTATGTTGAAGTCCTAGTCCTCACGGCCTCAACATGTGACCTTATTTAGAATAGGGTCGTACAGAGGGAGTCCAATGACTCTGAGGCCATCAGGGTGACGCTAGTCCAATGTGACTGTGTCCTTAGAAGAGGAGGAGAGTATGGTCTCAGGGAGATGACGGCCATGCACAAGCCGAGGAGAGAAGCCTGGCACACGTCTGTCCCTGGCAGCCCTCAGAAGGAAGCAAGCCCGCCCCAGCCTTGAACTTGGCCTCCAAGAACCTTGGAGGTTTAAGCCGCCCTGTCTGTGGTAGTTTGTCATGGCAGCTGAACAAACCTATACAGGTTTGTGTAAAGTGTTTGTCCTGGGCTCTGGCCCCACGAAGCATTCTACGGGACACATGGAGGTTGTTATAGCAGAGGTCTAGCCCTGCCAGAACCACTGCCGGCTCTTACTTCATGCTACTCCCTCCTCCTCTCCTTAGCCAGGCCCATTGTGAAATAGGAAACTGCCACTCAAATGTGTGGGCCCCTCCCCCTGCTGCTCCCACTCGGGTGCCTGCGAGCAAGAAGCCGCCACCGCCACTGGGTCTGGCTCCACGAAGTTAAGTCTCCGCACAGAGCAGACTCTCATTGCTGATAACTCGGGGGGCAAAAATCGCTGCTATTCCAGGTCTCAGTGCCAAAGAGTGACAAGCGGCATCTTCCACGACCTGGGATGACCTAAATGAGCTAGCAACTACCAGGAAAGGCCCGAATAGTCAGCAGGGCTCATTAGATGTGGGAGGGGAAGCCTCCTGGAAACCGCCTCCTGACAACGCCCTGCCCCCTCCACCTTGCACTCCTGCCTCTCCACACGTCTTTCTTCTATGCATGCTCTCAGAGGACGCTGGAGGGTTCTCCAACACGCTGTGGCGATCGTGGGTGTGCACCTGGGTTCTGCCTTACCTGGGCGGGCCTCCTGGACTGGGTTAAAGCCCCCACTGGGCTGGATCCATGAGGATGCTCTTGCAGTTCCACGTGTGCCCTTGTGGCCCAGGGCGGAGGGGAAGCTGCGCTGGCCCAGTGCTGATGTAGGTGAAGCCAGGCCTGAGGCTGTCTGCCTCCTGACAACCCGCCTTCTCGAATTCACTCCGCACATGCCTGTCGGGAGGGATTTCTCTACCAACACAGGACCTGCCTCCCTGGGCCGCGGGTCAGAGCCCTGTGTGGATGTCCAGGGCGACAGCTTTCAGAGCAGGCCCTTCAGCGGGAGCTCAAGGGCCCGGGGCTGGCAGGCCGCCCCTCCGGCTCACCTTCCTCCACCGCAATGCGTGCTCCTGCACACTTCCCTGGTGTCTCTCCTCTGTGCCTTCGCCGATGCTGTTCCTGCTCTGCAGATGCTGTTCCTGTGGTCCGGAGACACACCCCATGGATCCACCAGACAAACTTCTGTTTGTCCTTGGAAAACGCCCTGAGTCCTGTGTGTATCCCTGCTGGAGCCTTCTCTCTCCTGATAGCAAATCCCTCCCTGGCCCCCCCCCCCACCTACTTCTGTATCCAGGTGGTTCTTGAACAACACAAGTTTAAACTGCATGGGTCCATTTATAGGTAAATGCCCCCCCTCCCACCCCCCAAAGGTGGCTGAGCCTTTGTATCTGAAGGTTTTGCATTGGTGGATTTAACCAACTGTGGATTGACAACTGGAATCCTCGCTCTGATGTCTCAGATCGGGGCCCAGCATTTGCATTTATGCCACAGGAAGGTCTTCGCCTGCTGCCCTGGACCTGGTCCTTCCCCGGGCCTCTCCATCCCAGAATCGTGCCTCTGCTCCGTCTACTGTTTCTCATGGGCCATTTCCAACATCTGCAAGAGTGGCGCGAACGGTGTCCCGAAAACCCACCAACCCGTGACCCAGCTTCAACAATGATCAGTGTTTGGCCCATCTTGTTTCATCTCCCCCCCAACCCCCACCAGAGGCTTCCCCTCCCAGATTATTTTGAAACCAATCCCAGAATCCTATCATTTAACTTACAAAGCTTTTGTTATGCTTTCCCTAAAAATTAAGGACACTTAAGCATACACAACCATTCCGCCATCACCACACCGAAGAAGTGAGCGAGGCTTTAATATCACCGCGTAGCCTGCTGGCGTCTAGGAACGCTGATTGCTTACTCTTCCCTCACTGCCCTCCCACATCCAAGCTGTGACTCCCAGCATCCTGTTACCTCAAGACCCATCCTGAATCCATGCCTTTGGCCACCTCTCCATAACCTCAGCGTGTCCAGGTCTCTGGAGTATGCCGCTTTCTCAAGGAGAACCTTTGGACCAGCTTATCTGAGCTGTACCTCCATGACTCTGTCCCACCTCCCACCTCCCACCTCCTGCCCTTATCATTCTCTGAAACCAGGCTGTGCCCTATGTTGCCATTGACTTACTGTCTGTCTTTCCAAACAATGGATGAGCCGGGTAAGTCAGGGGGCGTCCCATCTCCCCCTCTCTATCTACAGTATTGATGACAGTTCCTGCCTTTGTCCAATTCTCCATACCTACTGGGGGTGCCAAAATGTATACACATTTTAAGAGCTGTTACCTAAGGGTTACTTTTAAAATTTAATCAGATTACAGTGGCAAAGTGTAGTATGATGTTCACTCAAAAGATGGCGTTCATCAAATGAATGCTAGCGTCACCCTGTGACAGGCAGGACACTCAAAACGGTAGAAGCACGGTTGTTGTTGGAGGAGCGCAAGACCATTGAAGTGGTGTTTGAAATTCGAGAACGTTGTGGAATTACGACAATGGAGGTGTGAATCTGCAACACATTTAACAATTGCACACATTCATGATAAGTTTGAGACGCGTGGTCAATGGAAACGGCGTGTGCAGAGATACAAGTGGACACTGGTCAACGTTGCTCAAGCCACAATTAGAAGTATCTGGGTGCTGATGGTAACCACTTTGAGCACCTCTCATAATTGCAGAGGTCAAATGTCACTTTCATTGGCTTTTGTTATCAGTATATGTTGAGTATTCCAATTTGAATACAGTGTTTTTCTTTCTTAAAATGTGCATACACACCAATGTTCATTGCAGCACTGTTTACAGTGGCCAAGTAAGTCGTGGAATCAACCAAAGTGTCCTCTGATAGATGACTGGATAAAGAAGATGTGGTACATTTACACAATGGAATACTACTCAGCAACAAGGAAAGATGAAATACAGCCATTTGTGACAACATGGACGGACCTTGAAAACATCTTATTAAGCAAAATAAGTCAGACTGAAAGAATCAAGAAACATATGACCTCACTTATATGTGGAATATAAAACTGCAAGGAACAAAGAAACAAAGACTCATGGACACAGTCAATAGTGTAGTGGTTACCTGAGGGTAAATGGGGGAGGTGGGTGGGAGAGATTGGGGGGGAGTAGGGAGGGGGAATCAAACACACGGTGATGGAAAGTGAGCTGATTCTGAGTGGTGAGCACATAATGCGATGTATAGACGATGTCATGTAGAATTGTACACCTGGAAACAATGTAATTGATAGCAATCAATGTCACCCCAATAAATTTAACAATTAAAAAAAAATTACAAAGGAAAATAAAATGTGTATACATTTTTTTGGCATCCTCGGTGTTTGCTAAGTGAGTGGATTGACTGAGTGGATTCTTCTGTCCTAGATAGACAGCGGCTGTCTATCTAGGTACCCGCCCCCTCCATTTCTAAATACTGGGAAATCTGATCAAAGAATCAGCCATGTCTGGAAAGCATTCTTACTGGATGGTTGTAAGGACAGGGCAAAGGTGTTCTCTTGGGGTTAGAGGCCTCACCTCTGGAGGGGGATGGACAGGACTGGAGACGGACTTGCCTACATTTGCCTCTTCTCACCATCTCACTCCCTCCATCTCATCTGGAACAATCTCTGGCCTCCTAGTGTAAACTAGACTGGGGAATTCGGTCACACCTCAGCAATAGCCTACCCCAGTGTCCAATCCAGGACTCCTGGGGGCTAGGGGGGCGGGGGGTGTGGGAAGGAAAAACTGTGGGGAGAATTCCCTTGTCCAAAGGTGCATGAGCTGTGGCGGGAGACCCGATCCCTCCTGGCCTGGGAAACTGTCCGTAAGAGGTTGATGACATGGGGCTTTCATGAACACCAGAACCTCCCTGCAAATCCATTGAAAATGCAGTTGCTTTTCAGAGGATTCACGCAGTGGTCTCCCCTGTCAGTGAGTATCCCAGAGGGAGCTGATGTAAGTGGCCCCCGACCCCAAGATGAGGACCAGCAGAGTAGAGCTGGTTGGGGACAGAGTCCCCATCTCTGTTTAAGGCCACTTGGAGCAGACACAGGTGACTCATTGTGCAGTTCTGGCCAGACTTCCTAAGCGCTCAGCCACCTCGCTAATCGCAACTCAACAAGGGACTGGAAGTTCGAATAAAAATAACTGTGCAGGTTAAAAGGTAAAACGAGCTTTGATGTCAGGACTTTAAGGTTGTGGGGGACGTTGGGGGGATTCAGAGGCGAGGATCTTTGTATCCTAGGATTCATGCGGGTCATTTGGACCAGCACAGACGTATTGCACATGCAAAATGTAACCATGAGACATTAACACATTCTAGGAGTCTCCTAGGGATGACCACACGCAGGGTGGCCTAAAACGACCGACGGGCATTCTGTCATCATTCTGTCATCATTCTTTCATCATTCTGGAGGTCAGCTGTCTGCAGTAAGGGCTCGGCAGGGCCACACTCTCTCTGAAGGTTCACGGGGAGGTTCTGTCCATCCCTCTCTTTTGGTTTCTGGTGTCACTGGAAAGCCTTGATGTTCCTTGGCTTGTGGACATTTCAGTCACTTCAGTCACTGCCTCTGTCACCACATGGCCTCATGCCTGTGTGTTTGTGTCAGTGTCCGAATTTCCCTTTCCTTGCAAGAACAGCAGTCGTATTGGATTGGGGTCTACCCTAATGATCTCATGGTAACTTGATGACATCCAAAATGACCCGCTTTCCAAATAAGGTCACATTCATTGGTATTGAGTTTGGGCCTCAACACATCTTTTTGGAGAACATGATCCAATTCCCAACACATATGCTCCCAAGTATCCCCTGAGCACCTACTGCATACATTAGAGTGTGACCAGGGCAGCCCCATCAAGCTTGAGGCTAATGCTGAGCTTGGGACATTTACCTACATTAAGACTGAGGCTCAAACTCAAGCCTTTCAAAGGTGGGTAAAATCACGTGTGATGCTCACCCAGGGGCCACTGAAATCCATTCCATCTTGTGGCTCTGACCCCAAGACCTCGGAGTCTTAACAATGAAGACAGATTATTTTACGGGTGGAATCTAGATAGAGACCTGACCCTGTGCCCTTCCTCACACAAGACCTATGATGAGATGGCAGGTGTGTGGGTTGGGATATTGCTGGACCATCCGAGCCCTCCACGAGGCGGTCTTGCGTGATCCATCCCTTGTTTTATTCTTTTCTTTCTATTGATCATTGTATGGATTCATTCAACAATGGCTCAGGAACTATTTGAGCTTCTGCTCCACACCACCAGCTCAATAGCCCCATGAGGGCTGAGGTTACAGAAGTAAAGAGGACAGACCCGTTCTCTGTTCTTTCGAAGCCTACATTCTGTGGGGGAGCAGACAAAGAACCAAGGGAGGAATGAGCCCCCACTAATGACTACGATCATCTCTTTTTCTCCTAAGAAGTCTGATATCCCAAACCCCATGACCATGATCACCTGCCCCATGCCACCTACAACAGAGGACAAAGAAGGACATTGTGCTTCTTGCACACTGCCATCCCCAAGGAGGGAGGCTGTGCCTGCTCCCGCCTCAGTAGGTCTGTTTGTGTGACAGTCACATCTATCAGAACAGAGGCATCTTCAAGCCAGGGTTGTTCCTTCAAAGCCACCTTCTCTTGCAGCTCCTAGCAACAAATTGGGAACAGGGACCCAAGGATGAATGTTTTCTAATTTCACTGCTGATTCTATTTTCATACCAGAACTCATTGGGACGAATAAAATTGTGACAGTTGAGTAGACAGCAGGCTGGGAGAGGCACCAAAAAGTGAACTCATATTGACTGTCATCTACCAGGGCCAAGGCTAGGGTGGGGTGGGTGAGGCACATACCTTGGGTGCAAAATTTAAGGGGTGCCCCTAAACTCAGTAATCAAACTTAAGGACATATTTTTAAAAAGAGTTATTTTATTGTTTTGAGAGAAGGTGAGAGAGAGAGAGAGAGAGAGAGAGAGAGAGAGAGAGAGAGAGAGAGAGAGAGAGAAGGGGGAGGGCCCAGAGCAGTCTCCATAGTTGTACATCATTAGTTGTGACATAGTTTCATTCCACACAGGTGGATGTGGGGCTACGCAAGGATGGAACCGAATTGGGGGCCTCTCCCATGGGAGGCAAGAACCTTTGCCTCCACCCTGGTGATTACCAGTTGTACCACAGTTTGGTGTATGGGTTTGCAAGGGCCGGGTCCAGGATTCCATCTCTGGACATTGCGGTTGCAAAGCAAGCACTCAACCTGCTGAGCTATCCCAGCATCCTAAAATCAATGATATTGTAATGTAATATTTTAACAAGTCAAAATTAGTGCAGAGATGTTCATGACAAGCAAAGTATCAAACTACTGGTGAGATCACATAGGCAAAGCTCTAAGTTTGGTACCTGGCGCATAGAGGGTATTTAAGAAATGAAACACAGGTTGGGAAAGTAATAATAATGCTAAATATGTCCAGTGTTCTTTTGAGGAATCTGCATGTATTAAATCATTTAATCTTCACCACAAGCCCTAAGAGGTGGATTTTACTCCTCTCATTTTATAGTTGAGGAAAATAAAGACACGTGGCCATGAACAGATCACTCAGATTCATATAGTGGGTAAGGGGTGGAGCCAGAATGAGCCAGACAATGTGGTGCCCGCCTCCATGCGACCAACACTCACACCATTGACTCTCAAAACGGACAAAGGGGGAAGCCAGGATGGCTCAGCGGGTTAAGCACTTGCTTTGCAGCCCCGGGGACCGAGGATCGAATCCTGGCCGCAGCCTGTGCAGACCCATATGCTGAACTGCGGTGTGCTTCCCATGTGGAAGGCTCCCAGTTTGGTTCTCACCACCCCCCGGTTTGGCCCCTGGCTCGAGGGGGTGTGCTTCCCATGCAGGAGGCCCCAGCCCAGTTCCTACCCTGCGCGGCCCCTGCCCACCTGTGTGGAATGAAACCATGTCGAAAACTGATGAAGTTCAACTATGGAGACTGCTCTGGGCCCTCCCTCTTCTCTCTGTCTCTCTCTGTCTCTGTCAAAAACAGTATAATAAATCTCAAGACAAAACAAAACAAAAAACAAAAACGGACAAAGAAGGACCCTAACCTTTCCGCTGTTGCTCAGAGTCTTCGTTTTGGAATACCGTGAACCGAAGGCCAATGGAAATATTTCCCAGTGCTAGTAAATCAATAAAATGAAATCATACCAGGCATTTTTCTGGGACCCAGTCACTGCATAAAGCGGAGGAAGAAACACCAGCTCTGCTCTGGTTTGACATCAGCCTAATGGGCGACACGATTGATTGGATTATTGTGAGCCCCAGACAACAGCGTCCATCAGACATTATCGGGTGACAAGCAAGAGGGGCTTAATCTGTGTAACCTCCTTCAGCTGCCAAGTCCTGTGGCGCAGTGACCAGCTCTCTGGCAGGACAGAGCCCCAGGTGGCAGGTCCTCAATGACAGCGCTCCAACCCGGAGGGAGGATAGAAGAAGGATCTGTCAATCCCAGTAAATCTCTGTGATAAACGTCCGGGCATGACTGGGGTTGAAAAACTCCATTAGGCCCTCTTTGAAAAGTAGAGTCAGGTGCAGCGGGATTAGCTTAAATGCGACGCTCCCTATGTCTGTGTCACATCACCCTGTGTGTTTTCCTCATAGAACCAGTCAGTTGTTATTTAGTTTCCTCGCTTGCTTGTTTGTTGTCCATCCCTCCCTCCTCCCACAAGCCTGGAAAGTCGTGCTGGGGGGAACCAGCATCTCTTCCCAACTCTACTTCCGGTGACGCATATATTGAAACAGACATAGTGGGAGCATTTCCACCATGGAAACTGGCAAATGCTACAAGTCAGGCTTCCCTGCCCCATCACCTGACTAAGCTCCTTGAAGCTAGACACCTTGTCTGTTGTGTCTGGAAGCCAGGCACCCGACCCGTGCTTGGCCAATACCCAGATCAAGTAGCTCGAAATGGGCCCAGTAGGAGTAGTTACATCACGGGCATTGGCAAACTGAGCCATGGCTTATTCTGAACAGAGCGTTTCCACTCAAGTTGGATTCCGTTGCTCCCTTGGATCAGATTCCAGGGGATTCAAGATGGAAAACCCATAGCTTCCTACCTTGCTCGTGGTCTGGGCTTGGGGTTTGAGAGGGTTTGAGAGACCTCATGGACACATGACCAATGCAGTTCAGTAAGAGGTCAGACGAGGTGCTCAGGCATCCCTGTGACAAATGGCAGGTTAGAGTACATCCCTGCTCATTGACTGAGAGATGATAACCATCTAGGTACCAGGTCTCAGCTTCAAGCATCATGGCACCAGCCCGAAGTCGACACCAACCAGGCTCCACAGGGCATGGTCACCTTGTTCAGTCTCATTAAGCTGTGGGGCCTTGGGTACCTTACCTGTCTCAGTTTGCTTGTGGGTTAAGGTACAAGTAAGAAAACTTGTCCTACAGCTGTTTTGGTTCTTTTTTTTTTGAACTGAACTGGAGGCCTCACCGCATTTGGGAAGTACACCCCAGTTCAGCATATGGGTCTGCACAGGCCAAGGCCGGGATTCGATCCTCGGTCCCTGATGCTGCAAAGTGAGTGCTTAGCCCACTGAGCCATCCCGGCTTCCCCACTACAGGAGTTTTGTAGAAGGATGACTTAGATAATAGAGGTATACACAGCAGATGCTCAGTAAGGTACACACTGAGTTAAAATGTGATCCTCTGATGTGACAGATGAAGCAATGTTTTTTCTCAAGTGCAAGATACATCATTCTCATGTGTGATCTCTCCCTTCCCCCATCTCTCCCCCTTCATTTTCCCCTCTCTTAGCTGACATTTATTGAGCATTTACTCAGTGCCAAGCTCATTCTAAGTGCTTTCCATGTACAGTCTACTTTGTCTGTACGACCATCTTGCAGGTTGGTACTGTCATTATCCCCATCTCATAAAAGAGAAAACAGAGGCCGGGAGAGGGTGTCACTCAGAGAATAGTGACAGAGCTGAGATGGGAACCCAGGTGCTCTGTCACACACTCCTGTCCTATCTCTTGCTGCTTTTCTCACCCCAATGTCCTCTCACCGTATCACATGTGCTGTTCCAATGAAGAGGAGTCTGCTGAGCCGCTGAGCCGCTGAGCTGCTGGGCTCAGGCGGCCAGACCTGCGACCCTGAGCCTTGGCGGTGGGTGGGTGTGAAATTCAGAGCCAGACGGAAACCCAGCAGGTTCGGAGGCCTTGCTCTCAGATGTGGGGGAGGCAGGCAGGCTGCTTCTCACTGTCCCTGGGGTACCAGCAGCAGCTGAGGATGCAGGCTGACCAATCCTGTCTCTAAGGAGAACCGCTCAGGAAAGAACAATTAGTGGCATCAGCTTTATTTGTTCTCCCAGGAGGGGCAGCGCCGGTCCTGTTCTCTTTCTGGACAAGATAAGACTTTTTTTTTTCCTGGTAGAAGCAGAAGTTTGCTGAGTTTCAACAGCAGGAGCAACAAACGTTGAGTGGAACCCACCACAAGGGGGCGCCACAGTCCCTGCCCTCCTTCAGGGGTTTCTACTGGGTCCTGGGAGGAGCCATGTTCTGCTGGGCCCCTCAGCCTTGCTCCCCTCTAATCCACCCCCTGAATGGCAGGGGAGCCAACCTCGGACATGCAAACGTCAGCGTGTCGCTCCTCAGTTAAGCAGGCTTCTCAAGGACCCCGATTTAAACTCCCCAGACGGCACCTACAACCCTCCTCAGCCTGACCCCCCTCCCCACCTTCCCTTCTTGCCCTCAGCACCAACCTCACCAAACTGCTTCCAGGTTAAAACATGCAATCAGCTCTCTTGCTAGCATCTCAGCCTTTGCATCATCCATCTTCTCTGTGTGCAACAATCCACGCCCCCTTCCCCTGCTACCTGCTGTTCCAAGCTTGATGGACACCTCACCTCCTCCCTCACCTCTTAGATTGGGCTGGTCTCCTGCTCTACGCTCCCAGAGCCCACTGTGTCTTTCCCTTGTCACACTTCACATAGTTTATGACGCTACTTATGTTGGGTGTCACAGCCCTGAAACACTTCACACGAGAAACTGGCTTACAGAGTCATAGGGTAACTTGGACAATGCAAAGACAAAGCCATACACACACACACACACAGTACACACAAATATGCACACACACATACATGCACACATGCAGGCATGAGCACGACCACATATGCACACACAAACATATATGTACATATACAGACACACAAATTTGTACACACACATGTATACACATACACATGTACATGTACACACATACAAATATAGATACACACACATACACATACACATATACATATGAGATAACAGATCTTATTCTTTCTTTTTGTTTTTAAAGATTTACTTTACTGTTTTTGACAGAGACAGAGACAGAGAGAAGGGGGAGGGCCCAGAGCAGTCGCCACAGTTGCACATCATCAGTTTTTGATATAGTTTCACTCCACACAGGTGGGGGTGCCACTCAAGGCGGGAACTGGGCTGGGGGTCTCCCGCATGGAAGGCCCACCCCCTCGAGCCAGGGACCAAACCTTTGGGGTGAGAACTAAACTGGGGGCCTCCCACATGGGAAGCACACCCCAGTTCAGCATATGGATCTGCATGGGCCGGGGCTGGGATTTGATCCTCAGTCCCTGGGGCTACAAAGCGAGCGCTTAACCTGCTGAGCCATCCTGGCTTCCCCCTTGTTTTGTCTTCAGTGGACCAGGAGGTATCCATGGCATGACAGAGAAGAGACAATCTCTGCGATCAGGGATTGGAGGTGGTAGGAGCAAAACAAAGCATTGAGTGAAATTCACCGAAAAGTGACGTCTTATTTGAACAGTTTTCAAAGACTTGCCATCCATCTGCAACTATGATCTATTAATACTACCGCACCCTTTAATCAGCGCTCCCATTGTGCGTTTGTGCTTACTCTCGGATTAGTTTCCTGCTCGGGTAACCAGAGAGCCTTGGAAAACACACCCAGACAGCTCGTTCATGCTGGAGAGTGGCAGCAGTGTGGTCACCTATCAGAAGGAATGAACTCTCCAGACGGAAGAAGTGTGCTGTTCAGCGTCAGCATTCTTAGAGGCCAGCAACAGATATACCTCTGGCTGAATGAAGCACAGAGTGTAACCAACTGGAGGAAACCAGAGCTTATAGAATTGGAGGGACAAGTAGAGACAAAGATGGGAACCCCAAGGTTACTTTGGAAGCTGGGAAGATGTGACCTCAGCCACAGCAATGTGTAGGCACATGAGATGCCCCTAACCGTGGCCTCCTGATGTCCCTTTGTCTTCAGGAGTGAGATAGGATTGTCTGGCCTTGGCTCAAGAGCCCATCCGTGGACGTGCCAGCTGAGTCTGCACCCGTCTCAAGATTCTGTAATTCATACATGGTTGGGAATTCTTCCCCACAGGCTACCAGTAAATCATGGGAAAAGGTGGGCTCTAAAAAAGTTTGTAGGGGAGCCGGGATGGCTCAGTGGGTTAAGTGCTTGCTTTGCAGCCCTGGGGAACGAGGATCGAATCCTGGCCCCGGCCCGTGTGGACCCATACGCTGAACTGGGGTGTGCTTCTCATGCAGGAGGCCCCCAGCTCAATTTGTGCCCCCCCTTGGTTCGACCCCTGGCTTGAGGGGGGGGTGCCTCCCATGTGGGAAACTCCTGGCCCAGTTCCCACTCTGCATGGCCCCGCCCACCTGTGTGGAATGAAACCATGTCGAAGACTGAGGACGTACAACTATGGAGACTGCTCTGGGCCCTCCCCCTTCTCTCTGTCTCTCTCTGTTTCTGTCTCTGTCTCTCTCTGCCAAAAACAATAAAATAAATCTTAAAAAAAAGTTGAAGACAAATGTCTGTGAATGTGCTTGCTTTCAAATGCCCTTTTAGAGGAGTGGAGTTTATTCCTGTGTTTCTGGTGTCTTCAGGGGTCTACTTCTGTTTGCTTAGATGTGGGAGGTCAATGGCAGGTCAAATCTCAGGGCAGCTGATACAGAAACAAACAAACAAACAAACAAAAAGCTCCTTATAGCCAAGTTCTTTCCCTACCGCATACACATGAAGCTTCTAAGATTTGGTCTTGGTGATTTCTCCACTGGGACTAGAGCTGGATCGGATACCTGGACCCTTGCTTTGGTCCTTTGTAAACAGGTGGTCACCCTGAAGAAAGATGGCAGCCAATTCACCTCCTCTTGTCCCTCTCTGCCTACCACACCCCAAATACTGACATAAGGAACACACGATCGCGGTCCCACGAGCATGCAATAGACCTGGAGCCAATCCCAGCTTCAAACCTGTTAGAACTGGGAAATCCACGTAACCCATCTGGATTTCTGTAACCACTTGTAAATAGGGATAAAAATAGTGCCTACTTCACAAGGTTGTGGTTCGGATTAAAATTAAACAATGAGGGTAGGGGCTCAATAAATGGCAATTATTATGATAATTGATAAATGCTAACTTCAAGTCCCAATCAATTCCTTGGTATAGTAGAAAGAACACACATTGCAGTCATATGGACTTGAGTTAGAATCCAGGCTCTGGAAGTTATTATTTCTGTGAGTCATTTTAATACCCAGCTGAGCTGCTCCCAGAACCAACCCATAGAAACCGTGAGATAATAAATGTTTCTTGTTTCAAGTTGCTAAGTGTTGATGGTAATTTTTTATAAAGCAAGAGATAACTCACATACCCACCTACTAATTTCTACTTACTTCTTATTGGTTAGACTGTGTCACATGACCACTCCAGCCTCAAGGGAGGCTGGGAAACGTAGTTTGAAACCAGGCAGATGGCCAATCAGTACAAAGTGAGGGCTCCATTAGCAAAGAAGAAGGGGAGAATGAATATTGCATTAAGCAATTTCTTCCCTGCTGCTTTATTACATTTCTTATAGCACAAAGCTGCAAGGAGTTGAAAACGGTTTGCGGATGATACCACCAGCCTCTTTTTTTTTTCCTTTACTAATTTGGGGTAAAAAGACAGCAATTCAGCTTCTATGAAATGGGAGTGTTACCGTGTCAGTTGCAGCATTTCAAATAAAATGTTGGGATCA
This sequence comes from Craseonycteris thonglongyai, assembly GCA_004027555.1. Classification (NCBI taxonomy): domain Eukaryota; kingdom Metazoa; phylum Chordata; class Mammalia; order Chiroptera; family Craseonycteridae; genus Craseonycteris; species Craseonycteris thonglongyai. The sequence goes on from PVKE010012175.1 coordinate 20,892, forward strand.
AAAAAGTATGTAGGAGTCCTACCTGTGGCTCTCCCCCTCTGTGAACGAGTCAGTCACAAAGACATCTGTGTCATCCATCAACCATTTAATTTCTTAAAAGGACATTAATCTCAGAACCTTTCCACTGGTCAATTACATGGCTATGCAAAAATTTGGAAGGATTTATAGTTTCTTAATTTTTCTAACTGGCACATTCTCCTTCATTCTTTTTCCAGGAGGAGGGGACCATACTGCCATCATAATATTTCATGTCAGATACTTGAATATCTGCCACAGGGACATTTTACATTTGTTTCCTAATTAAATTGGGACTACAGTCTCGGGTTTTATATTCTCATAAAACATGCATCACATCAAAAGCCTTTTCATGTTTTTCTCAGTGGGAAGGACACTATTATTCACTGAAGACCCACTATGTGCCTGGAGCTTTATAGATATACGTACCTACTTTTTATGCATACAGTAGACTATTATTATGTCTCTTTGATGAATGAGAGTCATAGAAGTGGCTTATCCAGGGGAGAGTTGAGGTTTGAATCAGGACTCTGGTTTCAAAGTTTTTCCATGCCACTGAATTGTCACTTAGCCCCTCACCCAATTTAAGAAGGACAAATCGATCCTTCATGACCAATGTTTAAATTTCTTCCATGAGTTGGTTCCTTGACCTAGTTTAAGGAAATGTTAATGTCAAAACTTTTAGGCATTTACACAGTGCCTAATTATATTTTAATATTTGATATGCTTAGAAACTTTTGAAGACTTAGTGTAATTCTGAGCTGATTACTATAGTCTGGCATATTTTACGGCTTGTGAACTGTGGCCTTCAGGACATTCTTGAACTTTTCTAATTATCACGGGGTGGATGTGAACAATGCTGCTATTCAAGGAAGCTGTTGGGACTTCATTTTTAAAGTAAAGATTTAGGGGAAATCCTAAATCTTTTCTGAAGGTGTTGGCTGAATGACGAATTGGTGGTGTTCTATTGCCTATGAACCGGTTTCCATTGCATTCCATCAGGAGTCTAATCTCTGCTCAGATTTAATTGGGGGACCAGGGTCATCTTTAGTCAAGATTTGCTTTTACTCTATTGTCTCACTTTCTTTTTTTAAATTAAACTTTTTGGGGAGATCATTTTATTTTCATATTCAGTTGTAAGAATGAATGCAGTGAGATACCATGTATCCTCTACCCAGTTTCCCCCAATGGTAATATTCTGCAAAACTAAAGACAATATTACAACCAGGACATTGACACTGATACATACAGTCAAGATGTAGAACACTTTCATCACCACGAGGATTCTGCCTGTTGTCCTTTAATAGCCATACCCAGCTAAGGTATTTTGATTGCAAGTCATGAAGTCACCCCAGAAATGTTTCATGTCCATCATCTCCCATTCCATTTCCTTTCTTTTATTCAGGTGACTCTGGTGAGGCTGTCGATCATAGACCTTTCTCCCATTGCCATAGAGATTGGTCAGGTGACCCAAGCCCAGCCAATCACAGTAAACCATTTTCCTGCTAACAGATTGGTGGTAGGTGGGTGAGTGAACATATTTTCCATTTTGGCCCAAAGACTTTTCCTGGGATTGTTTTGATGTGGAGTTGTAGAAGAGGTTTGCCCTGGGGTCCTGGAGCTAAAATGGTAAAGAGTTGTTGCTTGTGGCCTATTTCTTACCAGGTGGGAAAAGTCTGTTTGGATAGAGAATGAAGCTCACATATAGATCTGGGGATTGGAAAGGTGGCAGATGAGTGAGTGATGGAGACTATGACATTGTTTCCTCTCTGGGCCCAGTCATGCCTGAGGCCACCTCCTTTTCTCTACTTATTGGTGTGTAAGTCAGTGACTCCCATTTTTTGCTTAAGTCAGTTTGAATTCTATCACTTTCCACCCAAAGCATGCCATTGAATTTTTAAAAAAAGATTTATTTTATTATTTTTGACAGAGACAAAGAGAGAGAGAGAAAGGGGAGGGCCCAGAGCCGTCTCCATAGTTGTATGTCATCAGTTTTCCACATAGTTTCATTCCATACATGTGGGGGGAGGGCATGCAGGGCAGGAACCGAGCAGGGGCCTCCTGCATGGGAGGCACACCCCCACGAGCTGGGGGCCGCACTGGGGGCCTCCTGCATAGGAAGCTTTTCCTGGTGAGAACCAAACTAGGGGCCACACCCCGGTTCAGCATCTGGGTCAGCATGGGCCAGGGATGGGATTTGATCCTTGGACCCCAGGGCTGCAAAGCGAGTGCTTAACCTGCTAAGCCATCCCGGCTTCCCTGCCATTGACTATTGAAGGACTCTAGGAAATCTCTTGGACTCCAGCATTGCAAGGCTTCTTGAGGCTCTGGGGCCAGGAATCAATGCATGAGGACCCAGCAAGCCTCTCTCCTGGTTGCTGCCCTGTTTCTCCCTATGGACTATTCTCCTTCTTTTCTTTCTCAGCAGAACAGCTCTTACTTTTCTTCCATGCTCACGATGAGCAGAAGATGGCCACTCCTCCAGTCTCTTAATCCAAAACACAGATTCCTGCAGAAGAGAATTCACCTGGGGTAGCTTGAGTCTGGGCCTGGTGTGGTCGTGCAACTAGGGGGTCAGGACTATGTGTCCTTACGATGTGGCAGCTGATTCCTTCAGAGTGAGTGCTCCAAGAGAGAGCAAGGAGAAGCCACAATACCTTTTATGACCTGGCCTCAGATGTCATGTGCTATGATGTCTGCAAAACCCTATTGGTCACACAGGTCAGCCTAGTGGACAAGGCCATAAATGCCAGGAAGCAAGAATCATTGGGGCCATCTTGGTGGCTGACACACAACCAGATACAATAGTGTCCATAAGCTTGTAGCTCAGTGTGGCACCTAGTTGCCACTCAATTCCTTCCTCCACCCCTTACCTTTATTTTTAAAAAAGATTTATCTTATTGTTTTGAGACAAAGAGACAGAGATATAGAAAGACAGAGAGAAGGGGGAGGGCCCAGAGCGGTCTCCATAGCTGTAGATCATTAGTTGTGACCTAGTTTCATTCCCCACAAGTGGTTGTGGTGCTGCATGGGGTGGGGGTAGGGCAGGTAGGGGGAACTGAACCTGGGAGCCTCCTGCACGGGAGGCAAGAACCTACGCGGCCAAGCCAATCAGGTGGTTACCAGTTGAGCTGCTGTTCAGCCTATGGGTCTGCATGGGCCATGGCTGGGAATCGAATCCCGGATCTTGCAATTACGAGGCAAACACTCAACCTCTGAGCTATCTCCGTATCCCCAACCCTTAACTTTACTTAACTACAATTTCTACATTCAAATCTCTCAGACATGATCGGGAAGGACCACTGACATCATCATTTTCTCTGGGGCTCGCAAGTGTAAATTGTAGATTCTGTTTTCTTTCTCTCCACTATCTTCTCAATTCACAAGACCACTTATTGATTAACCTTTATTTTCTCACTGAATGGAGGGTAATCTCTCCCCCATGAGGGCCTGAAGCTCCAAGGGGCCTTCATTTTGAAAATTCATGAAAAATAGCAACACAAAGGCAAGTACGATTTAGGAGTCCTCATGGGCCCCAGGTCTATTAGAAAAAATAATGTCAAGTAATTACAGGCCTACACGAACCTCTGAGCGGAAGTGGGCTGGTGATAAGAAGGTTCTTGCAATCAGTCTGAACAAAAAGTATTTCATGGAATGAATCGAGCCTGTGAAAATACAGGGCTTCCAGCTCCCCAGTGACCGGGGCTCAAAGATACTGGAGAAGGCACCTCAAATTTAAATTTACAACAAAAGCTAATTTTAGGTTGATTTTGATGAGGGAAAAGAGAAAGGGAACTGTAAAAATTGGGTGAAAATAGAACATCCCAAAAGAACACTATTTATTCATTCAAACATTTACCTGTGCTTCAAACTGGTGAGGAATGGTGGACAGACATATAAGTAGGATTCAGCCCTTGCTGGCAGGGAGAGTATCATATGATAGGGAAATAGAGCTGTAACTAGGTCACGTTGTTGTCTGAGGTCTGACAATTAAGTTTGTGAACTTGTTACCGTGCACTTACGTGGGCAACACTGTACAAACAACTCGATAAGGTTTCATAACCTTGGTGTATCAGTGTCTTACAGCTGTGTTCATGTGGACGTGTGGCAGTGTCTTGCTGAGTGGTGTTCATTATTGCTGTTGTGTGGTTTTGTGTGCTGTTACAAGAGCTTGAGTTTGCCAAGACCTTTAGGAGAGGGAAGATGCTGTTTTGAGCCATGTTATCACTGGTGATGAAATAAGGGTGTACCAATACGACTCTGAGACAAAGTGTCAAAGTGCACAATGGAAGTCAGCCAATTCTCCATGACCAAAACAGTTCCATCAGTCCAAATCAAGAGTCAGAATAGTGTTGCGAACCTTTTCAATATCACAGAGATTGTTCATTATGCATTTGTACCAAGTGGACAGTCAACCAAGCTGACTAGTTGGAAGTGCTGAAAAGGCTACGTGAAGAAGTTAGACAAAAACTGCCTGAACTTTTTGCCAACAACTCATGGCTCTTGAATGAGGACAATGCACCACCAGCTCACACAACACTGTCTGTGAGGAAACTTTTGACCATTAAAGAGGTAACTGTATCGAAACACCCTCTCTACTCACATGATCTGGTCCCCAATGACTTTTTTTCTTTACCCAGAGATAAAGAAACTATTGAAAGGAAGAAATTTTGATGACCTTCAGGACATCAAGGATAATACAACAGCTCTGATGGCCGATCCATAAAAACAGTTCCAAAATTGCTTTGAAGAGTGGACTAGGTGCTGGTGTTGGTGCCTAGCTTCCCAAGGGGAGTACTTCAAAGGTGACCTTAGTGATATTCCGCAGTGAGGTATGTAACATGTTTTCTAGGATGAGTTCGAGGACTGAATTGTCAGACCTTGTATTCTTTGGGATGAGAGTTCAGAAGAAAAGCCACTTTTCAGCCTGAAGTTCAGAATGGATTTCCAAAGAAGGTGACAATGCCTGAACTGAAGTGTAAAGCAGAGCAGATAAGAAAGGAACAAGGCAGATACCTCAGCAGGAGGGATCGGCGTGAGCTAAGACACAGAGACGCAGACTGTAGGAGAAGTTCAGAGAAATCAAGCAGATACAGCAAGAAAGACCATCCTCTCCTCCAGGAGCTCCCGGTTGGCTGAGAAAGATGAATGTGGCTGGCACCTGTGCGCTAATCTTGTGCCCTGAGTTAAATGTATCCATTTCTTTTTATTAGAGCAGTGTGTGCAGTCCCTGTGCACACATGTCAATTAACCATGCATGTCCTTGAAGCGACTGACTCATTTGACACCAACTAGTAATTGACGGGTCATTTGGAGACTGGGCCAAGAGCTATCCGTCTGTTCTGAACTGGTGGGCTCTAATTAGGCAGACCCGATGTACTATTTCAATAGGGACAGAAAACAACGATACTGTCCCGTTTCAAATGGTAGGTACGATCAGCCTACTGATGCCTTGAATTTGGCTCAGTGAGACTAGGCTGACCGTACCTACCATTTGAAACGGGACAGTACCGTTGTTTTCTGTCCCATTTATAATGGTGTGTCTGGCCAGCCTAGTTCTAATAGGTCTTACAAAATGGTAAGGTTTCCTACTTCTTCCTCTGTCTCCCATCCTCCCTCCCTTATTTCCTTCATTGCTTCACCTATACTGGACAGTCTGAGTCAGAACCATGGCCCAGAAATGACAAAGGTAGAGAAGTGAGGAGGACAGGTGGAGGGATGGGCCACAGTCACTCCTAATTTATTAAGTTGTGAAGGCTGGGGTTTCCTTTCCCTTCTAAACAAGAAAGAATGCTTCTTCTCACCAGAGATATCTATTGTTGCTATAAATTGATAACTTCTTTAACAGAGATTAGTCCCACCCTGGATGCTCAGGTAAAAACACGTCCACAGGGTGCCTTTGATCTAGAGGGTAACATAATTTTTCTTTAAATAATCAAGTGATGTGTTTGCCTTTCTCTATTGTCCACAGGAATGGGAAGCATACTTTTTAGTTTACTCCTGGCACCAAGGAAATAAATGGGTTTCTTTCTGATAAGGATACTGTTAAGAAATTAAAAAAAAAAAAATCAGCAATGAAAACTGTTTCCCTTTTCCTTAACCTCTGCAGCAAAAACACTTTTTCTCTGGCCAACCAGATTAAGTGTGATTGAATATAGAATAGTTCCCCTGTCTGTGCCACAATTGTAGTGCTGTTTAAACAACACATTCTCTGTTTAGCTGTGGCAGACCCGGATGCAAGAGGCAGAACATGAGGGTCACGGTGAGGGGAAATGTTTCACTTCTCTGCAGGAGGAAAATGCATTAGTGCTCTGTGCTGAGTATCTGAAATGGAGCCCCCGGAAGGGCGTGACCACCAGAGGGAGGCCTCAGAATGCTGAGCCTTATGCTCACCAGCATTTTGTGTCCTCTGGAGACCAACTGCCCAGAACACCTGAGGAAGCAACTTGCAGAACAGAGAAGGCCTGGCTCGTGAGAGTTCAAGAGTCTATGTGGCGACAACACAGGAGTCGCTCATCAGAACCTTCTGGGTAAACACGAGACCCAGGGAGACACATTTGCTTAGTTCGGTGTGTACGAATGGAAGACCTATTACATGCCAGGCCCTGTGCTAGATTCTGGGATGCAGGGGAGGAAATATCAAATGTAACGTCAGACGCTGAATGCAGTACAGTTTGAACATGGGTCTGAACATGGTCAATGACCCGCAATGTCTGGAATGCCTGCCCCACCCCTACGGAGTGAATTTCTGCTTATCTTCAAAACTTCACTCAGCATCACTTTCTCCTCCAAATTTCCACTGACATTCGCCTTGCATAGTGCATTTATTACCTCCTTCCTTTCCTTTTGCTCCACAAAGTGCCCTTGAATGAATGAATGAATGAATGAATCAACAATCACACACACACACAGGGTGCTGTTCTGTGTCATTTATTTGCTTACCTGTCAATCTCCTCAGTAGGCCTCCATGGGCTTTTTGAGGACAAATCTAGCATCTTATTTCTGTAGCCCTATTTTTAAATTTAGTTCATGGGATGTAGCAGGTGCTCACAAATCTCCCATCCATTTCTGGATCTTTATATCCTCAACTGCCTCAAATAAAACTTGCCGTGATAATCCTGCGGGCCCCTCTGAGGCCCAACAGTCTTTGACTTTACAAAGTGCCAGTTTACTTAGCGCTGATGTCCCCTGGGGTTAATGGAGGAAATATTCCATGGCTCCATGAGTCTAGGAGAAGTTTTGTTCTGTGATAGAGAAAAAAGTAAAAAAATAGAAGGTCCTTTGGGGCAAATTCAGGTTGTCAATGCCTCTCAGTGCATATCCAGTGTCCACCCTGAGAGACAGGGTTATGTCTCTGGTAGCACAGTGGCAGGCATTGCTGGTGCCCACCAATACCAGGTTGACCTTCCTGGGCACATGCAAGGCCACATGTTCCAGGCCCCTTTAAATTAGTTGGGACAATGCTATGTTTTTAGGCTGGAAATGATGTATGTCACTTCTGGGCTGGAGACTTTAGAGATGAGCATGCTTCTCTCTCTCTCTTTCCCAGCTGCAGACAGTGAGAAACGCTCACATTCTAGAAGGTGCAGCTACAAGTTGGTGGAGCTTCCAGCATCGCGGATGTCTGAGTGACTGTGTGGAGTCCAGGGTCCTGTTAACTCAGGGGACATGTATTACAGTAAGATTGAGAAATAAAACGTGGCTGTGCGAAACCACTGAGATCTGGGGATGTTTGTTACTGTAGCAACATCTGGCTTATGCTGACTGATAGAAGCCAGAAGTTGTTTATTGGCTCTTGTCCAATGAGCTTGAAAGCCCTGAACTCGACACTGAGGCATGTTTTATGCTGCAGCTAGAGCAACTCTGAAATGCCTTAATAGCCAATCACCATGTTCCATCAGCCGAGTGCTAAAATTAGAAAAGGCAGCTTCTGATAAAGGGGCAAGAAAGGGACGGGGAGAGAGGGACCAAGTGAGTCCTCTGGGAGGTGGCCATCCGAGTCCATAGTTTTGATTTGTCCCCCGTTATAAATTCATAGATCATTATTATTCTAACCAGGCAACCACTTTGTCTGTAAGGGTCTGGGGAGTTGCTGATTTTTCCTTTCTGAACAAGAGGGGTCATTTTGCTAACAAATGAGTGAATCAACTGGCCAATAATAACAGTTCAAGAAAAGAAGAGCTGGAATTGGAGCCTTGGGCCTGGGTCTAAGTTGGTACCCCCCAAAATGGAGTCCCAACTGAGCCCGTGTATAATCCAGAGAAATAGAAGTTGAGCCTCACCCCTCAGGCGTCAGAGGGCCAGGGAAAGAAAGTGGGACAGCGTGTGAGTCCCAGCTGGAGTTAGAGCCAAATGACTTCAGGGTGAGTCGTCCCTCTTCACTTTCTAGCGGTATGACCTTAGGGGAAGTTTACTTTAACTCTCTGAGCAGAATTCCCCCAAGTTAAATGACGGAAGCATGCTAGAACGGACCTCCTTGGACGGTTGTGGCTGCTAAAGGAGATGATTTCTTGGTGGCAGGTAGAAATCTGAGGCCTTGGCCAGGCAATAATGTAACCCTTTTTCCCTCTCTGTGTTTCACTTTAGTCTCTGTTGCATATGCCTATACCAATGGCAGTGCCTCTCCATGTTTCTGGTTCTGATGGACATGTTTGTATTGATCTCATCTCCAGGAATACGATCTGGCTGCTTTCGGAGCCAAACTCTCATAGGTGGGGTTTCAGGGGCAGCCCTGGGGCCTCTGCCTGGATACTTTTCATGTTGTATTAGTTTCCCATTGCTGTCTAAACTAGGCCTCAAACGTATCAGCCTAAAAAATAAACCCAACAGTGATTATCTCCTGCTTTCTGTGGGTCAGGTGTCTGTATGCAGCTTAGCTGGGTGCTTCTGGCTCAAGGTCTCCCAAGAAGCTGCCATTAAAGGGTCAGCAGGGGTTCAGAAACCTCTGCTCCAATCCATTCATGTGGCAGCTGGACTGAGAACCCCAAGTCCTTGCTGACTATTGGACAGAGACAGTTCTTTGTCACACAGACCTCTCCATAGGGCAGGTCACAATATGGTAGCTGTTTCCCACGAGGTAGAGAAGGGGAGAGAGAGAGAGAGAGAGAGAGAGAGAGAGAGAGAGAGAGAGAGAGAGAGAGAGAGAGAGAGAGAGAGAGAGAGATCAAGACAGAAATAACAGTCTTTTTGTAACCTGACCTTGGAAGTGGCATCTTGTTGTTTCTGCCATATTCTATTCACAAGAAATGTGTCTGTAATTCCAGCTCACACTCAAGGGGAGGGCTTTCCACAAGGCTTTCCACAAGTTCCCCAAATCCTTCCTCTTTCTTTTGGTCCCATTCCCCTGGGACTTGCCCTGGGCAAGTGCTGGGCAGTGATACAGAGACATCAAATCTTCCTTGACCATCTTCAACTCCCTGGAGACAGGCAAACTCACTCGGATGGATGATAAATTCTCCCAAATCTATTATGAATGGCATCCTTTCTATGCCCAGAGTCTTTTAGGGCCCCGACTTCTGATGCTCAAAACCGAGGACTTTGAAACACAGAAAACAATTCTCTCAGGCTCTTATTTCTGCCACGGGTTTCAAAAGCTTGTCTTCAAAGTCAAAAGCAGAGCTCTGATTTCTTCTCTCCTTCTTGCATTTCTGCTATAACCTCCTTTTCCCAAAGTGCTGAACCCTGAAAGCCTTAGCATCCTGAGCTGGAGAAGGATGGGCAGGAATTTGGGGTGGGGGGGTCTGTTTATACATGCACATATCATTTTGCTAAACACATAAAGCACTTAACACATTGTCATGTGCTCAATACCTAGTACAGTGGACATTAACCAGAACTCGAGCAACCAGAACTCTTAAGCAACTGGCAACAACTTTTTTGCTGGGTGCTTGAGTTGCAGTTAACGGAGACTCTACTTCCATTTATCTGGCATCTACCAATTCCCATGGGTGCTGGGTAACTGAGAGTCAACTGTGTTTTTCTTCTCCCTCTTTGTCATCTTTGTTGGAAGTCAGACAGATTGGGGGCTGAGCAGATAGCAAGGTCAAGGGTGTGAGTGAAGCTGCAGGCTCTAAGCAGTAACTAGACTCTGGGCTTTTCCCCCCTGGGGGGGATTCAGCTGGCTGTGGGTGGTAAGTGGGCTGGTCTGAGGACATGGAGCTGCATCGGCTCATAGTGGGGAGCAACCTGGGACACACCCTCCATGGATGTTTCTCCTTCCCTCTTTCACTATTCTCTGTCCCCCATTTCTGTCCCCTGAGGTCACTTCCCCAAACATACTACCTCCTCGAAAGCTCTTGTCTCAGGATTTACTGGCCCAGATGGAACCCGGGCTAAGGCAGCTGCCATCCACGGACCAGTCTTTTACGAAGCACTTTATACATCATCACTATTGTACTGCATTCAGGATGTCCTAACAAAAATATTATTGGCTGGGTGACTTCTAAACAACGGGAAGGTCATTCTCACAGCTCTGGAGGCTGGGAAGTCCAGGATCTCGGCACCAGCAGATTTGGTCTCTGGTGAAGACCTATTTCTTGGCTCACAGATGGCCACCTCCTCCCATAGTGGGAGGGCCGGGGGAGCTGTCTGGGCGGAGCCTTTCATGGTAGCATTAATCCCATTTATCGAGGTCTCCACCCTCATGACCTAATCTCAAAGACGCCACCTCCAAATACCATCACATTGGAGAGTAAGTTTCAATCCATGCATTTTTTAAATGAACTTCATTGGGGTGACATTGGTGGGTAAAATGACATAGGTTCCAGGCGTACAATTCTACAACACATCGTTTTTGTGTTGCATTGTGTGTTCACCACCCACAGTTAGTTCTCTTTCCATCACCCACGTATTTGACATTACTCCCTGCTGCTCACCCTCCGGTACCCACTAAACTATTGACTGAGTTCCTGAGTTTTTGTGTCTTTGTTACGTTCAGTTTTATATTCCACCTATAAGTGAGGTCACATGTCTCTTGACAGTTTTAGGCTGACCTAGTCTGCATAAGAAGATGGCTTCAAGGTCCGTCCATGTTGTCACAAATGGCAGTATGTCATTTTTTCTTACAGCTGAGTCATATTCCATTGAGTAAATGTACCACAACTTCTTTGTCCAGTCATCTATCCATCAGTGCATAAATATTGGGGCAACACAAACAGTCAGTCTCTGGTAATAGCCCATTCGATTCTGAAGAGACCTGATGAGGTAGACTCTACTATGTCCATTTGACAGATGGGGAGGCAGAGGCTCAGAGCTGAAATGCGCAGGCCCGGGTCGCACTGGTTGGAAGTGGCAGGGGCGGGTTGGAGCTCCAGTCTGCCCAACGCCGTAGGCATCACTCTGCATCTGCTCTCCTGCCCCTGATCACATGTGCCCCTCGGAACCCAGGGCGTTCCAGTTTGCGCTGTGGATGTGCCCTTCTCTGGACCTTGGAGGACCTTTTCAGCGAGGACGTCACAGGTGAGCCCTGCCTTTGTCCTATACCTCTGGCCTGTGCCAGCCCCCTGGGACTGATGTCTTAAAATTACAGATTCCGAACCACGGCCCAGGGCTCTGAGGTGCCCAACCTCCTGAATTCTAAGTACTTTGAAGCTCATTTGAGATTCCTTGGCAGCTGAGAAAGGGGGAAAAAGTGCTTGCCTTGCTCTTTTACTCTCCTCTTCTTAAAGAGACACGACAGGCATTTTGGTCACCAGCCCGAGGTCCCTGGACCCGTCAGTTCCAGCCTGGGGACAGGGCTGCTGATGTTGGCTGCGGCTGGCTTTGTTTTGCCCTTGCAAAGACCCAGCGAGTCCTGCTTTGAAAAGCCATTCTGTGCCCTGTTCTTCTGCAGCGCTGACCTCTGGAACTCAAAGACTCAGCCATTGGCATCTGCCGATAAATGCAATTGAAAGGGGGCCAGGGCAGCTCCAGCCTGCTTGTGCTGCAGCAACAGGAAAGCCATCTTCCCTGGAACTGGAGACCGCCACGTACGGAATGTCACACTGGCTAGGGGCTGTGTGTTTTATACAAATTTCTCATGTGAGCCTCAGATTCCCGTTAGACAGATGACACACAGGCCCAGAGGGGATGCTTGGGTCGCCTGAGACCAGTGGGCGGAGGAGTCAGCATTTGAACTCTCAGCTTTCAGAGTTTAAACTTAATTCCATCTCATCAAGCAGCTTCTACTCTTAGCGATTCCTTCCTTTGGTTTAAGCCTTGTCTCTCCCTGGGGCATCATAGAGAAGATTTGATGAGTGGCTCTCTAAAAGTTCTGTGGTCGGGGGATGAGGGTCCCCAAACCAAGGCCAATGGCTGGATTAGCCATCATGCGAGGAGCAGGCTCAGCCAGGCTTTGTCAGCAACTGGGTGACCAAGTTGCCTCGTGTAGTTTTCAAACCAGGCAAGACCACACAGCCACGCCGTTCCAGGAAGCGATGATGCAATGCAGACAGCTGACCTGAGGCCCGGGACAAGTGAGGAGCATTCTTGTCCCTTAGTCACAGTGTCTGGGGAGACCTCGCTATGGAGAGGGTGGTGTGCAGACCAGAATCTGCACCCTGCAAGAGCTTGCTTGCAATGCCCCATCTTCCTCTGGACACAGACCTGCTGCTTTGGGATCTACATTTTCACGAGGTCCCTGGGTGACTCCAGTGCACACTCATGTCTGGGAAGCAGCGAGAGGAGGGTGGAAGCTCACAGCCTCTGACCTTGCTCGGGTCTGATGCTGCGGGTGTTCCCAGGGTCTCTTGTACTTCGCCAAATGACCTAGAACTCACCGAGTCTATCAGTGAATGATGTGACACAGTGAAGAATATCGTGCCCCCGGCCCTGCCCATCTTTAGCTCATTGCTTCGACCTCATGTACATTTTTAATGCACACATCAGTATGGAAATTCTCACGGCATTAATTTTCTGCAGCAAACTGTCTCGTGGAACGAATTCCATTAAGTCATTTAAATCCGAGGTTTAATTTGAGATTTACAGCTCAACTAAATCATTTCCATTTTTTCCATTAGCATGTTTATTCGTAATAGAATTATTTTCATGGCATCGATTATTTTCTGTTTAGATTTTACAATGAGTGTTTGACTCATCAATCTTTTTCTTCACACCAGCTTTCTGCTGATGGTAACTTCTGCTATTTTGAGGGTTTTTGGGTTGATTTTCTTGTTTGGTTATTTTCTGGCCAATTTTTTTTTTTTTTTCCTATCAGGTTCAAATCTCCTGGGTCAAAGTTTGCAGATCTAACTTTTGTCAGCCTTATTATTCTTCTGTCAATTTTCAGTCCATTACCAATTCTAGTGTGTGTCATTTGCCTTGTTAGTTTTGCTCATTGCTGATTATTTTCTACCAGTATATCTATGGTAGAAATAATGACCAGAATGCAAGTGAGGGCAGGATTTCTTTTTTTTTTCTTCCTCCCTCTCTCCTTGCCTCCCCTCCTCCTCCTCTCTGTCTCCATCTCTCTCTCTGCCTTATCTTTAGGACTTGGAACATGTTAGGTGCTCCACAAATATTTGTAGGCAGAATGAATAATATTCACTAACTATTGAAGCAAAGACTGATTGTCTGTTTTTATCTGATAAGGAGGCTGAGCAACTTTGAGAGAGAGAGAGAGGTGGAGATAGGTGGGAAAGTAGAGAAGAAAGAACATGGAGAGAGTGTGCACACACAGGCACCCACATGCACACAGTCACACATGCACATGCAGGCACAAGCACACACGTGTATTCACACAGACATACATGTGCAGAGACACATGTGAAACACACACACAAGTTGCACACATCACACATATTTAGGTGTGCACAAACACATAGGGGTGCTCGGAAACCAACACAGACACAGGTAACTGCACACAGAGACACATGTGCACCCACATATACGTGCACACAAGACAGACTATGCACATGCATCCACATATGCACAAACACACACATACAGGTACATAGATAAGTGATGTGGACAAAGCACCGTATCACTGCTTGCAATGAAGCCTCTGCTTCTGTAAATCTTGCTCACTTCCTACACCTGTGGCCTTGCCCTCTCTTGGCACCTGCATCTGCCAAAACGAGATAGATGATGGCGGGAAAAGAGAGCTTATCATAGAATGTAACCAAGCAAAACTCACCCTATATAAGCCTGATACTCCCTGCAGTCGGGGCTCAGACTTTGGAGAAACACTTCTCTGAGTCCACAGGCGTAAATAAAGTTCTGTGACTCCTATCTCCTGAGTGCCGCGGGTTCCTTTGTTGGGTAAACTGTAATGTAAGCACATACACATGTACACAGAAACGCACACACGTATACACGCAGGTTTACACACATAGTCTACTGTCATGCTGACCATTAGACTCTTTAATGCCGAACAGAGAAAAATGTCTGTGGCGCAGGAACAATGGAATCCAAATTGCAGGTCAAAATAGCATGTGTAATACACCCTGCAGGGTCTGTGTCTTCATAGAGGAGCAAAATACGTTTCCCTTCTCCTCTTCTACGTCCTTTGGCGGATCTAATAATTAAATGGACATAAAACAGATTAAGAGGGAAAAACGGGGGAAGCCGGGATGGCTCAGTGGGTTAAGCGCTCACTTTGCAGCGCCGGGGACCAGGGATCGAATCCCGGCCCCGGCCCGTGCGGAACCATATGCTGAACTGGGATCTCCCCCAGTTCAGTTCTCTCTCTGTATCTGTCACTGTATCTCTCTCTCTCTGTCAATAATAAATAAAATAAATAAAAAAATAAAAAAGAGGGAAAAACAAACTCTGTATGGACTGGGAGCCCCATAAGAGTGTGACAGTCCCAGGTGGTTGAGGCTTTGATGCCATCCTGAGCTGAGGAGAAGGGGGCAGGGGTGGGGCCCCAATGGGAAGGACAACAATTCGCAGGAAGATGGGAAGAGCAAATGTTTCATAAACAAATGCTTGTCAGGCCACAGGTCTTTCTGGTGTAAAAAGTGATCTATGCTAACAGCTTTCTCCTTGGTACAAGCCTCTGATCTAAATTCTTTCAGGCAATTACGGGAGAGGCAACAAGATTTTTCCTGAGTCTGCTGGGTCTTAATTGCCTTCAGCTCAAATAATCCACATGCCGAAGTAGCAGTTTTTGGAGTGAGGCGTGCTGCCCCGCCCCCCACCATTGTACCACGGCTACTTAATAAAATGCACATTGAAGTGAATTGCATATTGGAAAAGCAGTTGGTGCCTTTGTGTGGATTTATTAAAAAATCATAGTTGGTCTCTCTGGGTCAGACCCTGTGAACATCACGGGTTATTGGAGGTGAAGAGCACTTGGTCCTTCTTTGCATAAGCTCCTAGTCGGAGTGGGTGGGTGAATGTGGAAGCAATGAAAATGCAGCTCATTAAGCGCTGTGCTGAAAAATCCCCAGGGAGCTGAGGGGGCTTGAGGGCGGGTTGGGGGTGGGGGGTTGTCTCTAGAACTCCATCGTGGAGAGTTTACTGTGAGCTGTTAAATTCTGAGCAACCAGGCGTGGCAGCTGGATTTCTTTTGGTGTCTCTGTTAACTAATTGTAAAATAATTAGCATGAATGGTTCAGGAAAGCCGAGGGAGGTGGAAAGGCAGAAGAGGGCTGGAATTGAGGTTGAAAGGTATGCATACTGTTGAAGACTTGGGTTGCCCATTCAACCTGTATGAGCTGAAGCCAGCCATTTTGCTCCCTGGGACGTCAGCATGCAAATCTATAAAACGGGACACAAGCACTCACTTCATAGGTTTGCTGTGAAAAATAAATGAGAAATGGGCCCTAAAGGTGCTCGGAAACCAAACACCACTAGCAAGCTGGTAGTTTTATTCTTCAGATGAGGCTGCAAAGATTTGAAGTGGGTTCTTCGATAGTCCACGTCCGCTGCGATAACAGTACGTAACAGTCTCCAAATCTTGGTGGTTTAGCACCTCTACTATTTTTCTCCTGAGTTAACAAGTTATTCAGGATTCGGTGAGTTGAGAGGCTGAATTCAGCTGAGCCGGCTTCCACACTGGAGGCTGGAGCCACATCTTCTCTGAGTATCTACTGTTCTGCTTGAGTTGTGGGTTCTTGCAATTTTCATTTCATGGTGTGGGCAGAAGTGTAAGAGGACCAGTCAACCACACAAATACTGGTAGAGCCTAACAGCTCATTGGCTGTATGTAGTCACATTGCCAAACCCAACTTTAATGGGCAGGTGAATGTACTCCACCTTCCTTAGCTGGGGAGTCCTGCAAAGTCACGTGACCAAGGGAGGGAGGGACAGAGGGAGGAACTGGGGACATTGATCTGGTCCAGGCAGCCCTGGAGGCAGGACTAGTGGTGGGTGGGTGACCCAGGTTAACAGACTGAGTCCCAATTTCTGGCACATGCCTTCCCCTTTGTAGCCATGAGATTGGGTAAGTTAGCCTCTCTGAGCCTCATTTTGCGCATCTGTAAAATGGGCATAATAACAGTTCGCTTCCTGCAGGATTTCAGTCAAAATTGCCTGATTTATTATAACTCCCTTGTAACTGGTGCCCTCACCTCTGCCCTTTGCCTCCTATGATCTCTTCTCTACGTCTCAGCCAGAGTCATCGTTTAATTTCAAAGGTCATCTCTAAAGACAGAAAGCAGATTAGCGGTTCAGCGGCTGGAAGGGGAATGAGGAAATGTGGAGTGACTGCTAATAAGTATGAGGCTTCTTTTTAGGGTGATGAAAGGGCTCTAAAATCGACTGTGAGGATGGTCACAGAGCTCCGTGAATATACGAGGGCTGTCTGGAGACTATCCAGCCATTGTCAGTATGATGAGAATGGTCACATCGCTGGATACTTACACGACAGCCCTTGCTCACTGTCTCTGCCTGGGGTCTTTCCCCCCAGATATCTGCCCCCACCTGGGGTCTTTGCTTAAATTCCACAGCAGAGCTTGGCTTTTCCTGACCTCGCCATATAAACATGTGCTTCTCATTTCTAACTCCTCTCTCCTGCTACTTTCTTTAGTATTGTGACAATTTGACAGCTTTATGTGCACTTCTTTTATTATCAGCCCCCTCTTCCTTCTTCTCACCATCTTTCCCATAATACACCAGGAGAATGAAACTTCAGGAAGGCAAGACTATTTATTGATTTCGTTCATCAGCATTATGTTGTTTAAACCATCCATTTGACAAATATTCACAGAGGGCCCTGGCGCATAATTGGTCCTTCACGAATATTTGTCAAATGGATGTTTTAAACAATATTACGCTTATTAAGGGCCCAAGGCTTGGCACGTTCGAGGGGGGTAATCAATGTTTGCTTTTATTATCATTATTGATTTTAAATAAGCTGCTTCATTGTGAAATTGTCTTTCTGCAGTGAGCCTGAGTTTGAATCCAATATTTCCCCCTGAGGTTCTTGCTTATACACACACGTGTGGAATAGAGTCCCGTGGTATCTGTAGATGTCACACTGTAGGTGCAGGTCCTTCCCTGCTGGGGAACTGTGACATTTATAAATCCCTGGGCTCCAAATCCCCTGCTGATCCTCTGAGAGGAGTAACTGGTTTGTTGCTAAACACATTGCCCCACTTTGAACAAACGAATGAAGAGATGTTCGGGCATCACCCAGGGGCTGTGGCATCACCTTCATTAGAAGGAGGAGAATGAGACGCAGCCGTGTGAACTGACTGTCACAGGGCGGGGGAGGGTGACTCCCCATCCTGGGGTTCCTGGTCCCCCCACTGCCTTCTGAGTTTTTGGACAGATCTGTCGATGTTTAGACCTTATCCTTACGCTGAGCTACAGTTTGTAAATCGTTCATGCCAAATCCTGCGCACTTCTTTCTGCCACCTGCTCTGCCCTCCACATCAACCTCTTTTTTAAAATTTATTTATTTTTATTGTTTTTGACAGAGAGAGAGAGATAGATACAGAGACAGAGACAGAGAGAAGGGGGAGGGGCCCAGAACAGTCTCCATAGTTGCACA